>NMRB01002771.1:48620-63637 GCA_002633025.1 Notospermus geniculatus
TTCGCAAGTCGCCCACCCATGATCGTTGTGGTTCATCGAGTGTTCACATCGAAACAGGAACTTCTCTAAGAAATTTATTTGTGAAACAGGAAGTTGAGCAGCACGACAGCCCGAAAACACGCTATTTCCTCAGCCAACGCCGGGATCGCGAGAAAAACATTCCAAAAAAATTATCCCAACTCCAACATCATGGAAAAAAATCCCGCCAGATTAAATACAAGTAGATATCTCACGCAAAGTCTGTTTATTAGCAGGTAATGTCATAAATCAAACATGAAGTGAGCCATATATCATATATGTACATAAAAATTCGGTGATGAAGTGCGAGTTAAAATATCTGTCGAAATAAAGATAGATAATGCATCATCTGTACCACATCTGTCCTATTTACCTCCCCCTCCATGTACGACTTGATGACATTTACATTTTAACGGAAAGAAGATCGGATAAAACCATCTCAAATATTCACGTTAAAAGCTTTTCATTTAAAAGCCAGACTTCGGATCACCGGTGATGTGAAATGGAACATACTTGTATCTGAGCCTTATCAGAAAAGTCAATACAAGACGTCAGAGATAGGAGAATCTCATCAATTATAGCAATGTTCTTGTTATGACAAGTTAACTTCACTTAGCTGTGATTGATAACCTGGACTTGGCTGTTTGATCATCGTTACAGCTGATGTTCACGCGTTTTCTCGCGTGATTTTCATTCCACGATTCAGCTCTACCTGCTATGCATATTCTAAACTTTTCTCGCCAAAGGTATACACTGAAAAACTCTGCTTCGTCAAAATGACGAACTTACATGTAGGTTCGTTTTCATTTATCACCAAACTGAGTATCTAATTCGTCAAAAAGACAAGTCCACGTTCGTCATTTTGACGAAACCTTGACGAACATAAACAAGGGTTCATCAAAATGACGAACGTGGACTTGTCATCTTGACGAACCCGTGTTTATGTTCGTCAAGGGTTCGTCAAAATGCATCTTCGATAATCGAAGGCCGATCTGCTCACCATTACGTTACATCGCACATCACCCTTCGAGAAATAGACCAGTCGGCGGCGTATCTTGGCACGATGCCAACTTTACCGGGCGACCAATCATATTGCACTTTATATCGGGTCATCGGCTACCACTCTTTGTACCACGATTCAAATTTTACAACACAGATTCTGATTGGCCTCTTCTTCTCGAGGCGGCAGATACGCCGTGGACCGGTCAATTTCTCGAAGGGTGATGTGCGGTGTAACGCAGTGGATAGCAGATCAGCCTTCGATCATCGAAGATGTCAAAATGGCGAACGTGGACTTGTCATTTTGACGAATTAGATACCGGTACTCAGTTTGTTGATACCGGTATATGGAAAACGAACCTAAGTTCGTCATTTTGATGAAGCAGAGAGCAGGATTTTTTTACCCTGCTCCTCTTCATTCATTTACAAACAACACTTTGTGTGCGAGTGTATGAAGAGGAGCGAGACCAAAGCCCTGCTATTTTTGTTTGAGAAGATGTCCAAAGGCGTCGATTTGTTCATTTCCAAAATTGGAGAGTTCTCAGAATGTGGATTTATAAAAGGTCCTACATTCCAACTGTCCTGCACTATTAAAATAGGAAGAAAGGTGTTAGTATTTGTGAAAAAAAAACAAAAAAGGGATATGACGCCGACAGTGATAATGATAATGTTGATAGTTTTAGTTTCAATTTCATTATTACATCGATGACCTCAAGATGAACAGGACACAGATTGTGAGAAAGTTCGTGACTACATCACGAGATCCGATTTTATAACATTGCATCTGTGTCATTATTGACAGACGTGACCTCTGTCTCCGGGGCGGGAGGGCGAGGTATTATTTGGACATTGCACTGATCGATGACACAATTGACGCCAGACCACGTATTCCGAGATGACATCAAGAATGGATCAATGATGAACCAATGGGAGGCAGATGATTCGTGTTCATGCCAATGCAGCCAGAGTTCTTTTTCATCCAAAGTCAAGGCGCATCTCGATGGAGTGCTACGGTACTGGTCATACGTATCATCGCGTACACCACTGAAGGTTTACAATGCTGGAGCGGCGTGGTCAAGTGGTTAGCAAGACGGACTCCTGATCAGAGGGTCCAGGTGTAACGTTTTTCAGTGTGGCCATATTTATGGTTCCCGATCAATCAGATCGGGAACCATATTGTTTTTGGTCATGGTGTCTGTGTGTGTGTGTGTGTGTGTGTCTGTGTGTGTGTCTGTGTATCTGTGTGTCCGGTCTGTCACACCTTCATTATCTCATCTCCTTGAACAGCTAGAGCCTTGGAAACAAGTCCTACCCCTAGGTTTGTCAACCTGGGCAATCCAATGAGCCAATAATTTTCAACCTCAGATGTCTCCATCATGATGTAATCAACATATCAGACTTGATATTTTGTCTGTCACGCTTTTATCTGATGGCATAACTCGGCTCCTTCAACACCTACAGCAATGGAAATAAGTTGTACCCTTAGGTTTTCATACCTTAGGAATTGAATGGGCTGATTACTTTTGATGTGAGATGTTGGGATCATGGTGATATCGATATCACGAATTTGATATTTTCAGATAACTTGCCATACTGTCAACTGAGCAATATGAAACAAGTCTTAGTTCATGCCTACTTATCCAAGGACTGGACTATGTTGAAATTCTCAGCCTCAAGTGTCCGGGTGTTCGAAATATCATGAGATTTTGATATATCAAACTTGATAATTTGAAATATCTCTGCCTGTGGTAAAGGTAGAGGCATGATATCACCCATACTTAGGTTATTGAGGATGCCCATTTCGATTATGCAATGACCTTGATGATCAGAGGTCAAGGTCAAGGTCAGAGGTCAAGGTCGAACTTGAAAATTTGAAATATCTCTGCCTGTGGTAGTGATAGAGACATGATATCACCCACACTTTAGGTTATTGAGGATGCACATTTCGATTATGCAATGACCTTGATTGTCAGAGGTCAAGGTCAAGGTCAAACATGAAAAATTGTAATTTCTCTGCCTGTGGTCGAGATAGAGACATGATATCCCCCATACTTAGGTTATTGAGGATGCCCATTTCGATTATGTAATGACAATGATGATCAGAGGTCAAGGTCAAGGTCAAACTTGATAATTCGAAATTTCTCGGCCTTTGGTAAAGGTAGAGGCATGATATCACCCATACCTAGGTTATTGAGGATGCCCATTTCGATTATGCAATGACCTTGATGATCAGAGGTCAAGGTCAAGGTCATACTTTGATAATTTGATATATCTCTGCCTATGGCAGAGGTGGAAGCATGATATCACCCACTATTAGGTTACTGAGGATGCCCATTTTGATTATGCAATGACCTTGATGATCAGAGGTCAAGGTCAAGGTCAAACCTGATGATTTGATTTGAGCACATCAAAATGGCTGCCAGCAGGCTGCCTGTCATGCCTGTAAGGTCCTCTTAACAAGCGGGAACCATCAGACATTTACAATGTCATCTTGTTCAGTATGATTCCCATTGTTCGGAACACACTGGGAAACGGACTCGCTGTTTTCTGTGTGTCGCCTATTGTCAAGTCGCCGCTTATTCCGTCAATCTATTGTAATGTCACACTGGCATACGGGCCTCACTGATAAACGTTACACCGAGTTCGATTCCCAGTCCTGACCAAGAAAAAACCCGCTCGCTTGTGACCTTGAGCAAGTCACTATGCCTCACTTGCTTCACCCCACTCAGGTGTAAAAGGGGTACCTGGCTGGTAGCGATGGTCTATGTGAATGTTAGTCCAAGAGCGCTGAACACGGCTGCCGGGACTGTAATACTCCCCATGGAGTGGAGAAAGGAAATTGGAATGAACAGACCTATAGCTGGGGTAATAATGTAAAGCGCAATGAGCAGTTCAACTGGAAATGCGCTAAATAAGTACTCACATTATTATTATTCTTCATTCCACATCCGAGTGGCGCGAGGTTTTCAGCCGATATCTCCGCAGCGGCTGGGTCAAAATTGACATACATACATCAATTGACTTGTCGTTCTTGCCGGTATCTTTCTGCTATCTTCATTTTTCGCGTAATGCCGACATAACGGATCCCTTTCTCAAAACCCATTTCATTTCGTCATGGTATTCAGTGCAGTTTACACGTGCGCGATGCATTGCGTCATTTCAAAATGGCCGCCATTTCCGGCCGTAAACACGAACTGTGACTGGCGAAGGAACTTTTTTCTGTCACGTTTTTTTTGGGAAAATGACAACGATGATGGCTGTAGCGGCAAGAAAGATGAATCGATTGGCGTATGTTTCGTCAAATTTGACCCAGCCGTTGCGGAGGTATCGTTCATAAACCTCGCGCCACTCGAAAGTGGAATGGAGAGTACTTACTCCAATACTCCTTGCCACGCAACTCCTGGAATATCGCTCTTCCATCAGACACGTATCCCCCTCTCTCGAGGATCTTGTGGGCAGCTTCTGCATAGAGCCGTACAGCATCATAAAGATATCCTGCTTCCATCGGAATCTGCAGTAAAGTAGCCATTAAAAGAGGTATATACGCAAACATTATTGTGAAAGGCGCCAAGCAGATTGCCATAGCATCATAAAGGAGGCAGAACAAGCAACACCAAGCAGGAACAAGCTTCGGCCAGTGTGAAGTCAGTACAGTTGACAAATAAAAGTCAGTACTCAATAGGGCGATGAAAACCAGATTTCGATTCGTCAAATGAAACATATTTTGATTTAAAAAAAAACGAAATAGCGGTTTCGACTGCCAGTGAGAATGCAGTTAACAGTCAGCCAATGAAAATCTAGTTTACAATGCTCCAGTATCACCGCCGGCAACTTTCAAGTCTGCAAAATGTGCATTAGAGACCTCACATGTAAGATCCGTCACGTCGCCGTCCCCGTCCCCGTCGTGATTCCCATTTCTGCGTTCTACGTCATCAATTGGTGGGGATCGGTGCGCCATCTATCGTTTTGCGGACGAATTGAGTATCGTGGACGTCAATTTTTGTTAAGCATTTTTTCACGAGGTGGTCCGAACATCGCTACGCCGTGACGTTCTTTGCCCACGACGGGGACGGCGACGGCGACGGCGACGTGACGGATCTTAAAGGTCTCTATTGTTCGCGGCACCACCTGACCGACACATATTAAACACTTCCTTTGACCCTTTTCCAGGACACTTCTACCGGTGATGACAGCCGATCTTTGATCGAAGTTTTTTTCTTCAATCAGATGTTCCTTCGTCTGCGTTTCAGGTAATGAGATTTTTTTTACAGTTTCGTCTGCTTCGGATCAGGTGCCTTGGTCTACACGGTTGATATTGGAAACGTAGCCTATCTACGTCGCAATCAAATGACATGCCGATGTAAGAAAAGGCCATTTGAGACTACGGTTTGTGGAGAGACAAAAGGCGTCTTTCTATCAGATGTGGTTTCTGTATGTCACATTTGTTGAAGTGAAGCGGAAAAAAATGTAGGGCCTACATGTAGATACAAACAATAGGCCTACATGTACATGTACATAGTTTACACGCGTTTTAACTTTACAAATGACGCAATATCGAAACCATAATACTGGCTAAAGTCAAAAAGAACTTGTGAATGGTTTAAATCAGTCAGGGTTTTAGCTCGATTACACGGCGGGACTTGTCAAGCTCATGAGCTAGGAATCTACCTGTGATTTTCAACCTGATTTTGCTTTGCAACTGGACACTCGATCGCGGCAGTGGACTAGCTAGACGTGATTTCCACCACTGGCGAAGATGTGATAAGTTAAAGGGAGACATCCGAAAGATATTGCCTGGCGGGCACTATTTGTTTTTGTTTTGGTTAGCGTAGTGTCACCGTTGTTTAACAGACGGCGCTGTGCGTTATGGCACAGGCCCCTGGAGAGCTACCAAACGTATCTAAAAAACACAACACGAACACACCCCGAGCTCACGAATTCGTGAGCTCGGGGTGTGTTTTTTACAAATAAACTAGTTTTTTTTTGTTAGATACGTGTTCTAAACTCACTGATAGCTCTCCAGGGGCCTGTGCCATAACGCACAGCGCCGTCTGTTAATCAACGGTGACACTACGCTAATCAAAACAAAAACAAATAATGCCCGCCGGGCAATATCTTTCGGATGTCTCCCTTTAAAAAGGAACGGTATTGGTTCAATAGTGAGCTTCTGCAAGCGCCCGGTTAGGCTCTACGACGACGTTTATCTATTGTGTGAGTGCACCCAAACAATAGATAAACGTAGTCGTATGGCCTAACCTGGCGCTTGCAGAAGCTCTCTATTAACTCTACCATAATGGGTGGCGTCCACTAGAGCTCCGACAACATTAGGAAGGGTTCGGGAAGCAAATGTGTCATTTCGGCATTGCTTCCGCATCAAGTCCTATTGGTCGTTTTACCCTCTCCCGAACGTGCAGAAATGCCGCGAACTGTTCAGGAATGATAAAGACAGTGAACGGAACCTTTCAAGAATATGCGGAGAGGTTGCCGAATGAATGCGGATTCACTAAATTTGCATTCCGCGTCTTGTCCGCGCCCTAGTGGACGCTAGGTTTTAACAACTGATGTATGAGGAAAAACATCCTACTCCATACTCCTCAAAATCCAACTATTGGTGTGGTGTGATTCCAAAATAACCAACAACCCCAAAGGGTTAAGAAGGTGACATGGCTGAGTTTACATTATTACATGTAGTTCATTCAGAAAGAAAATGCCCACACGTCTTTGACCCACAGCAAACACATTTGGTTGGATTTCAAATTTTCGCAGAGGATGGAAGTGTAAAAGACGAATGATAAGCCGTAGAGGTATGAATGAAGATACATGTATCACGAAACTCGACAAAAATGGTCCAGAGATGCTAAGGTTAAGATTTAAAACATTCAAAATGCTCATAAATACACGATATGCACAGCCGAAGTTCTTGTTTTGTAACTGAACCACCGAAACATGGAAACATAGAAATCATGTGAAGTGGTTCGATAAGATTGAATAAAAAACATAGTATATGAAAACCACTCAACAGTTTTTGCGCTGCAGCCAGCTGTGTTTTTGTAGGAATTTACCTTCTGAATGGGCTGTTCTAGCTCGATCTAAAGGGTCATATTCATAAAGCGGTTCTATCGTTAAAACCATCTTAGACTGGTTCCAAGTGTACATCACATGTACAGTTGGAACCGGACTAAAACAGTTCTAACGATAGAACCGCTTCATGAATATGACCCAAAGTGTTTTTCTTCCTGCATAAATCAGTTGTTTATTAGGCTGCAATCACATACATGTAGAACTACACGCTACACGTACGCGCCTGTTAACAAAGGCTTCACGGTCGCGAAGCCTTTGTTAACAGGCGTGTACGTGTAGCGTGTAGTTCTATGTGATTGCAGCCTTATAAGAGTCAATGCACACCACACATATTAATGTATCCTACTCTGAAATTACTGACATCCCTTTACGTTATTGCACCTATATGTACATGTACAGTCTCGCACTTCAAATTGTGATATTTCATAAAGACTGTCACTCAGAAAACTGTTATTGAACGCACAATTGAAAGAAATGCGCAAAAGGTGCATACCTGCAACGACCTCGCTTTAACCTTGGAGGAATTATACTGACAGTATAATTCTGACAGTATAATTCCTCCAAGCTTTAACAAACGTTGCAAAGCTGAATCGATCTGCTGTAATGGGGCAATATGGAAGTACGTTTAGGCTGCGTCCTACTCAAACGACATACATGTACATGTATATTCAATGAATGTACATGTACATGTATAGGTGTGATCTATTCTGATACATCCTTTCCCTTTTGAAAACATGCTGCAAACATTTGAACTCGCACCCAAAAAACCCCACACAATTAGGTGTAAAGAACTTTGAAAAATGATGTTAAAGTTCAGCCTCTGAGGGTAGATTAGATTAGACAGGGTAGACTAATAAGCTTAAAGAGTCAAAATCTGATTATAACTTCAAACCTTCATCAGATTTTGATACGATATGATTAAAACTTCGCAAAATCAGTAAACGCGGGAACTATTGTGCATTCTGCAACACATCTGATCATCGAATACATGTACATCATCACAAGGTAATGCAATATATTCATAATATACCGGGTACCAGGCGAAGGTTGGGGAATGGGATTGCAAACCTCGTCCCTATGGTTAAGTGCGATATCTTTCTGCAGCTTCCTGCAGGAATGAACCCACATGGAACGAGGCTGCCAGACCGACATCACTCGGATGGACCTAAAATGTGGTCAAACAAAGTCGCCACAGATTGGCACCACCAGAGAGATTTCCGTCAATGAATGTGCCAACGTATCTCAGTTTAGAATTTCCTGATCAAAACCTCGAACAGCAGTGAATATTTCATTTCTGGTCGTTTGATTTCATGAACGTTGAAGTCAAACTTCTTGTGTTGAGTCGTTAAGCAGTCTTTGTTGCTGGCCGACGTGTTAAAACTTACAAAAAATAAGATATTTCGCAATAATGGATTTAACGAGAGACAGTGCAATAGTATTTAGGGCGTTGCATTATGACAGATATTTGAAATACCAGACCAGGATTGGATGACACATTGGAATTGGTTTAAAGGAGCGGAATTGGTTTAAGGGAGCATGCATGATAGATTTAAGATTGGATTCACATCAAATTTTATGGCTACATGCATTGGATTATCAAGAACATTTACAGAGTATTACACAGATATAAGATTGAATGCTTGATTGAGAAATATTATATCGGTTACATTCAAAGGAGAGAAATATTTAAAGCTTTGGTATTAATCGTATAACCATGAACAATTATTTCTTCATAGGATAATCCGAATTTGATACAATATGGCCAGACAGAAGATTATAGAGTCTTTTTTTCAGAACAAGGTCGGTAAACGTTCTGTCAGATGCTTTCGACATGCATTTTGACACTTTTAAGCTACAGCTTTACAGACATTTCGCAGGTATCCTTCTTTCGTAAATAGCACATCCATCAGGACAGCGAATGTTACAACATTGGGAGGGACTCTGATGCTCACAACATTAAATTTTGATATCGGTCGATTTGATTTGATTTTTTCCCACTCAGCGTTGGATTAAATGCAAGCCGTCACCTCAACCAATTTCAATAAACTGTTAGCAAAGAGGAAACATCAGCTAAACCAAACATGCAGTCAACCTTCGTCCAAGAAAATCGAAATCAACAGAAATATACAGTTTCTGTAGAAACAGAACCACAATATGTTGAGAGCCCAGCATTCCTGGAATATTTCTGAGCAAAAATGTTCGAATATTAAGTTCTAAACGACACCGACGTCGCCCTTATTTGGCTTGTCGGATACCTTCCATTTCCTCACGTAAATGGAGGCCAAAGATTTGTACTGTGGTAGTACCAAAAACATTGTAGACCAGGGCCGACCGCACAGAAAGTCCGATAGTGCTACCGGCGCCTATCGGCAGTTAGTTATAACGCATTTTCCCATTAACTATAAAAACCACCGTAGGCACCAATAAAGCACTTCGGACTTCCTGTGCGGCCTGCCGTCGTCAAAACTTTGTAGTCGTTCTACACTATCGCACCATTTTCTTACAAACACGCCGCAAGCGCTTCAGGCTTTTAGAGCGTGCGGCTGGGAATATTAACCTGAAGAAAGACATTCTGTTAAAATCGCACTGTGCCATCCACCTAATAAATGAATCACACTTGGACCACAATTTGGCAAAAAGCTTTTCGGTGGATGGTTGATGTTGATGCAGTAGGCTTGGCATGGTTACCACTCCACTGAGCTTTAATTCACAATGCGGTCCGCAAAATCATCAAGAGCCACAGCAAACCGGTGATTGTATAAAACCATCATGCGATGTCCTTTTCGCTAACTTTGAAAAAGTGTTCCTCATTGCTTCACAGGGAAAGATGAGATACACTTTACAAGTTTACAACGTGCACGGGTCATTTTGCATGCCTTTCTACACATTTGTGATTTTGAAGTTAGAAGGTTATCTGTTAATGATTAGGCAGGCATTTATAGAACTAAAAGCATCCCGATAACCCAGATTGAAGAAAGAAGAAAGAAATAGTTTAATGCTTTAAGGACTGATTTCATGCAATCAGAAGGATTTATGCACTATAGCATACATGTACAGTAGTGTGCAAAAATATTAGAACACTTAGCAAATCTTAAGAAAGTAATGTTTTATTTGGTCCCAGAGCCTGGATTTCACTGCCCTGCCATTGCAAAAGGTAAAGGCAAAGGTACTGAGATTCTTTCACCTACGACTTTATCAGTCCAGTCTTTTTTTACATTTTACTCTAATATTTATTATGGCCTTCCTAGGCAGCACTCACAGCAGTGCATCTTTCTGGCATTGTGTCTATGTATTTTCTGAGAGTTTCAACCCCAATGTTATTCCACGCTCTCAGAAGCTCTTTCTAGAGAGTTTCCTTAGAGTTATTCAACATTTCCAAAATGCAGTATATTCCCAAGAAATTGACAAAGGTATCACGCGGGTGTCTCTGGAACATTCATTGCACAATATCAGGCCTATGGTTGAAGGTTCCATTAATGAAAGAAACGATGGTTTTATGGCTACATGTACATGTACATTGGGGTGATTTCATTGAAATACATGTAATACTTCGTTTTCCAGTTCATGGCAAGTGTTCTAATATTTTTGCACACCACTGTAGTTAAGAACGTTCAAATGTTACAATTTTGATTAACAACTATGTTTTGAAAAAGAACTATACTCACTATTCAGATTTCAAATCTGTTAGTGACATTTTTAAGAAGTCTTGATCACAATTTTTACAGCCGTTTTCGTAATGACTTGTAAGTACGGGTTGATTTAGTCATGTTGAAACTTCTGGTTGAAACGTATTATGCGGAATACCACTTTTACGTACTACGTCATTACTTTTGAGGTAATCGTGTACTCTGGAGTACGGGACAGGAACCAAAGCGATTGTTTCCATGGAAAGGTGTGCTACGTGTAGGCTTAGGCGCCATGCATTGCATGAACTAATCAAGCTGAGCAGTCTCTCAAGACAGAGCGAGCGCATACGACAGGGAATGCGATAGAGCATGGTGCGACAAGCATTTTCTTCGAAATTCTGTCAATTCTTGTTCCAAGTTACTCAAGAAAGACTACAAATGATTGAAAACGAGCCTCATTTTTTTCAGTTTGGAAGGTCGAACTCAGTTGAAGTGATGACGACCGATGCAGGAGGGGGTCCTATTCGGGAAGTGTTAGTAGGGAGCAGGCAAGAAGGGAAGAGTACTACCAAGAATATATAAGTACCAAGAATGTACAACTTAGTAATCAAGCAAAGGGTGGGCATTAAGTTACTTTTTCTGATAATAGAGGGCGTACGGTAATTATAGGCCTTCTAATTAAATAACCAATGTTTAGATTTAACGGTTGTTGACTGAAATGTATTATTTAGAATATCGTCAATATTCTTATGTAAAGTTACAGACATGTTACTGGCATACAATTTTTTTTCATTTTAGTGAAACCATGGATTTGTTGTATAGGTCAGAGTGCCCAAACCTGAGATCAAGTACATTAGTGAGGTTTCGCAAATCGGACGAAACACGAAGTACGAAATTGGACTTCACTTCCATGACGTAATGTATTTCATGAGATGGTTGGTACCACAAATATCGCCTGCTGTTAGAGCGTCTTTTAGCGTATGACGTTAGACCGAGAGAGTTACGGTGTATATTAAACTTTGAAATCTATCTTTCGTTTCCACTTCGTATCTACGAAGTGGAAATTTAAAGATTCAAGATGCACCATAACTCTTTCGGTCTTACATGATATGCTAAAAGACGCACTGGCAGCAGGGACATTTGTGGTAGCAACCATCTCCTGAAATACATTACGTCATGGAAATGAAGTCCAATTTCGTATTTCGTACTTCGTGTTTCGTCAGATTTGCGAAACCTCACTAATATCAATTTGTCGAAAATATGGTCCATTCAAAACTGCTCTGTAGCTCGGTTATTTCTGAGTGCATATACATGTAACTATGGGAGGTGTTATTTTGTTCGTAATGATCTTCTCTACACAATTTTATAATCTTTCACAAATTAAGATCTCTTCACCAGAGGCAAATTAGTAAACTCACTTTTTGGCATATATTGGGAAGTTGTACATTCTTGGTACTTATATGTTCTTGATACTATGGGATGGTTATATCTATGAGCTACATGAACTATAGGTCAGAGTCCATCTGTTCGATTCTGATAGCAAATCATCAGCGAAACCGCCGTACTGCAGCGCGCCAGGAACATAGGTGTCCTGTTAGGCTTCTTTTGGTGAAGAAGACGCGCAAGAACAACTCCATTGTCTGTTTCACAGACAATTACAGTTTGGAATAGGCCAGGAAACGCCCTTCCATATCACGACACTTGTCAACTAGACATCGCATCACAAAACGCTTTGGTTCCCTTTCCCGTTAGTAGCTTTTTCAGTCCTTAAAGTCTTAAAGATTTGAGGATAGACAGATGTTCTCAGGCAGTATATGAGAAGGTTTTATTTGAGAGGGTTGTCGTGTTGTCATGCACACTACTTACGATTTTATCAATCCCTAACGGGTTTTTATAATTAAAAGGAGGTTTTTCGAGATAGTCGTTGACTTCACCAGCAAATGACGAAAATTCTGGATATTTTGGCGGTGAAGGAAGAATAATTGCGAGGGATTGCATAGGATCGTGTCTACTTGGGGGTATTTTATCCCCGCTCAGACCTGCCACACCTGAAATCAAGAGAAAGATCTAATAAACAGATGAAATTCAAAACGAAGCTACTTACGAAGACCTTCAGCCTGTGGGAATCCAAGCTAAATGTAAAGCTAAATGGTGGTTTTTTAAGATATTTATAGAAGAGCTCTGCCAAGACATCATATTCTGGGTACTTCGGTGGTGACGGAAGAATTATGATCAATGAACGGCCGGCTTCTAAAACGAAATTTGGTACCTCCGCCTCTCTGGGGAGACCTGAAAGAAAAGCCATGGTACAATCCACACTATACGGGGAAAAAGCCAATCTCCGTAGACCTGGGCTCGCGTGTGTTGTTGATAGCCTTGTCTTCTAAGATTCAGATTCATACTTTCAAAATTCATAGGAATTCATAAGAATATGAAATAGAATCGGGTCTCCAAGGTGAAAGACATTGCTTCCTACAAGATTCGAACCCACGAACCCTCGTATGAGGCATCAATCGCCAGCATTAAGGGGCAGCACGCCTTAACCACTAGGCCAAATCTCCATCTTCAAAAAAGATGGTTCAATGGCCTATGTTAAACGAGGCGTCCATCAGTACCCTGCGAGTAGTCCAAACAATCTCCGAACCCAAACAGTTTTATGTTATGCAAGGGGGTCACATATAAAGGAGATACAAGTAAAGGATATGAATCAGAATCGGGCCTCCAAGGGGAAAGACGGGCCGTATTCTAGAAGCTTCCTTAAGTGTAAGGTCGACCTTTAGCTATTGTTTGCAGGGTGGAATACAAAAGATTAAGGTCGACCTTACACTTAAGGAAGCTTCTAGAATACGGCCCTAGGGTCGTATTTTAGAACGTTCCTTAACGTTAAGGTCGACCTTAAGTCTATTGTAAAACCATCGAGAACAATAGATTTAAGGTGGACCTTAATGTTAAGGAACGTTCTAAAATACGGCCCATGGCTTCCTACCAGATTCGAACCCTCGTTCGTATTCTAGAAGCCTCCTTAACTCTAAGGTCCACTTTAGGCTTTTGTATTCTGCCCTGCAAACAATAGCTAAAGGTAAACCTTTAAGTCAAGGAACCTCTTCTAGAATACGACCCAAAGTTACAATGTATAGGCTGCAAGCCACCATTATATCTTGGCGAATGCTAACCAACATTGTCATTATAGGACATAATTGAATCAAAAATATAATACCACTCTATTCAACTCTTTTGAGATTGTGTTAACAAGCATGTATATACATGTACCATCTGTACATGGTATAAATGCTTACAGCACACGACTCGAAAATCTTTGAAGATCTTCTAAGGATTGTCAGGACCCTTCTTTCAAAGAACGCTTTTTGTGTCTGTGTTTGAAGTCGACAACCAACTTTTGTACCCCACGTGAATGATAAATCTTGTATTCAGGCACTTGAGAGACGGTCACAAGGGAGCCCGAATATACGACTACCGGTAACTCCAACTGTTAATTTATTTTGAGGAATTCAGAAGATACGTAACATAGGCTCTTGCTCCTCCCCCCCCCCCAAAAAAAACATAGAAAGGACTTGAGAGTATATTGGACTTAGTTATTTCGGGTCCCTCCCTCTCAAGTGGGGGAATACAGTATGTTTACCCGAAATTATATTATAGGCATTACACGCTTCGCCTCAGAAATTGCCGAAAGCATACCTTGCAATGAAAAATTATAAGGACTGCTAGAGGTGACAACGAATGACGTGAACATCGCTTCTTCAATGAGTTAATTGTCGTATTTACTTACATGTACATGTATCTCACCAAGAAACAAAAGCAACCATAAGGTTTCTCACCTCACAAAAGCTCTCAGCATTGTAAAGTCCATATATGAAACCATGTTCTATTTTTGATAAGATCAACAGAATTGGATAGCAGCAAAATAAGCAGGCTGCAGGTCTCACCGACTTTACCTTGTTCGGAAGAAGTGCACAAAAATACTGCTACCAGTGAGTTTTCGCAAAGCCCCGAAACGCCAACGAAGAATGGACCGAACAAAAGGATAGCCGTCATGGCCGTTTGCATCGGCGTTTCGGGACTTTGCAAAAACTCTAATGCAAGTGCAGTAAAAAAAGTCTGCACCCCGATATTGCCATGTCCGTAGGACTTCCATTACATGTATGTTCTCACCTGCTGCTTTTTAAAGAGAAACTGTCAATCACCCTATCATCTTCCTGAGGTAATTTGTGCGCGGTGACGAAGGGAGCGAGAGTTAAGAACCTCTGAATTCTCAGGATGCCCTATCAGTGCTAC
>NMRB01002771.1:66704-87435 GCA_002633025.1 Notospermus geniculatus
ACACGGGTGTTAGAACCTATAGCTTCGTGTACATGGCTTTCTCGTAAAGCGTGATGACCATATATGGCAAACGTTGTGGTCAGTTTGCGGTTTGCGGTCAAAAACCGGGAGCACTAAATTAGAAGTTCACAAAAAAGTATTCTCCCCGCAGATTCAACCTTGATTAGGTGAGAAGTAACGCTAATAAGTTATGTAATCATTTTTTTGATCCATGGAGAATAAACGGTGATTTTGACTTTAAACCTGTTTTCAATACAAATTCATTCCTCTTTTGGCATTGTTCGCCTTTTATAATTTGTGTGAATGGGAGGTACGTTTTATTGTATTTCATTGTGTAGGTCTACTCGAAACGGGAGACATTCGTTAGAAATGTTGGCAAAGAGATTCTTCATTAAACAATCAGCATTAGCTTAGTGAGAGATCCCTCTACAAAGTTATGTAATGATTTTTTAAGATAGTACTTTACAGCCAAAAACAATGGCATGAAACTTTGATGTGGGCGTACACATGGATTTTCGGCCTATTGTAAGTTCATGCTAAATAGGTATAAAGAGGAAGGGCCTAGCGCCTTATTTCCAGTTGTTACCGCTTGGTGTCAGCAGCGCATGGGACCTCACAGCTCATTAAAATTGAGAATAATATCGTCTTCTAACACCCGTGAATAATCTTTCACAAATTAAGATCTCTTCACCAGAGGCAAATTAGTAAACTCACTTTTTGGCATATATTGGGAAGTTGTACATTCTTGGTACTTATATGTTCTTGATACTATGGGATGGTTATATATGTGAGCTACATGAACTATAGGTCAGAGTCCATCTGTTCGATTCTGATAGCAAATCATCTGCGAAACCGCCGTACTGCAGCGCGCCAGGAACATAGGTGTCCTGTTAGGCTTCTTTTGGTGAAGAAGACGCGCAAGAACAACTCCATTGTCTGTTTCACAGACAATTAGAGTTTGGAATAGGCCAGGAAACGCCCTTCCATCACGACACTTGTCAACTAGACATCGCATCACAAAACGCTTTGGTTCCCTTTCCCGTTAGTAGCTTTTTCAGTCCTTAAAGTCTTAAAGATTTGAGGATAGACAGATGTTCTCAGGCAGTATATGAGAAGGTTTTATTTGAGAGGGTTGTCATGTTGTCATGCACACTACTTACGATTTTATCAATCCCTAACGGGTTTTTATAATTAAAAGGAGGTTTTTCGAGATAGTCGTTGACTTCACCAGCAAATGACGAAAATTCTGGATATTTTGGCGGTGAAGGAAGAATAATTGCGAGGGATTGCATAGGATCGTGTCTACTTGGGGGTATTTTATCCCCGCTCAGACCTGCCACACCTGAAATCAAGAGAAAGATCTAATAAACAGATGAAATTCAAAACGAAGCTACTTACGAAGACCTTCAGCCTGTGGGAATCCAAGCTAAATGTAAAGCTAAATGGTGGTTTTTTAAGATATTTATAGAAGAGCTCTGCCAAGACATCATATTCTGGGTACTTCGGTGGTGACGGAAGAATTATGATCAATGAACGGCCGGCTTCTAAAACGAAATTTGGTACCTCCGCCTCTCTGGGGAGACCTGAAAGAAAAGTCATGGTACAATCCACACTATACGGGGAAAAAAGCCAATCTCCGGAGACCTGTGAGCCATGATGGCTCGTGTATGTTGTTGATAGCCTTGTCTTCTAAGATTCATACTTTCATATTCATAAGAATATGAAATAGAATCGGGCCGCCAAGGTGAAAGACATTGCTTCCTACCAGATTCGAACCCACGAGGCATCAATCGCCAGCACTATGGGGCAGCACGCCTTAACCACTAGGCCAAATCCCCATCTTCAAAAAAGATGGTTCATTGGCCTATGTTAAACGAGGCGTCCATCAGTGCCCTGCGAGTAGTCCAAACAATCTCCGAACCCAAACAGTTTCATGTTATGCAAGGGCATTATATGGGATAAAGGAGATACAAGTAAAGAATATGAAATAGAATCGGGCCTCCAAGGTGAAAGACATTGCTTCCTACCATATTCGAACCCACGAACCCTCGTTCATAGAGGCCCGTATTCTAGAAGCCTCCTTAACGCTAAGGTCCAATTTAGGCTTTTGTATTCTGGCCTGCAAACAATATATAGCTAAAGGTAAACCTTTGAGTTAAAGAACCTTCTAGAATACGACCCAAAAGTTACAATGTATAGGCTGCAAGCCACCATTATCTCTTGGCGAATGCTAACCGACATTGCCATTATAGGACATAATTGAATCAAAATTATTTATACCCCTCTATTCAACTCTTTTGGGATTGTGTTAACAAGCAAGTAAATCGACGTCACGTTTGAAAATAATTTTCTCTCGGCCTATACCACCTATACATGGTATAAATGCTTACAGCACACGACTCGAAAATCTTTGAAGACCTTCTAAAAGGATGTCGGGATCCTTCTTTCAAAGAACGCCTTTTCTTTTTTGTGAAGGTCTGTGTTTGAAGTCGACAACCGACTTTTGTACCCAACGTGAATGATAAATCTTGTATTCAGCCACTTGAGAGACGGTCACACGGGAGCCCGAATATACGACTACCGGTAACTCTAACTGTTAATTTATTTTGAGGAATTCAGAAGATACGTAACAAAGGCTCTTGTTCCTCCCCCCACCCCAAAGAAAACCATACAAAAAGGACTTGAGAGTATATTGGACTTAGTCATTGCTGGTCCCTCCCTCTCAAGTGGGGGAATACAGTATGTTTACCCGAAATTATATTATATAGGCATTACACGCTTCGCCTCAGAAATTGCCGAAAGCATGCCTTGCAATGAAAAATTATAAGGTCTGCTAGAGGTGACAACGAATGACGTGAACATCGCTTCTTCAATGAGTTAATTGTCGTATTTACTTACATGTATCTCACCAAGAAACAAAAGCAACCATAAGGTTTCTCACCTCACAAAAGCTCTCAGCATTGTAAAGTCCATATATGAAACCATGCTCTATTTTTGATAAGATCAACAGAATTGGATAGCAGCAAAATAAGCAGGCTGCAGGTGAGTTTTCGCAAAGCCCCGAAACGCCAACGAAGAATGGACCGAACAAAAGGATAGCCGTCATGGCCGTTTGCATCGGCGTTTCGGGACTTTGCAAAAACTCTAATGCAAGTGCAGTAAAAAAGGTCTGCACCCCGATATTGCCATGTCCGTAGGACTTCCATTATGTTCTCACCTGCTGCTTTTTAAAGAGAAACTGTCAATCACCCTATCATCTTCCTGAGGTAATTTGTGCGCGGTGACGAAGGGAGCGAGAGATAAGAACCTCTGAATTCTCAGGATGCCCTATCAGTGCTACTACGTTAGCATTCCCATAATCCCAGTGCAGATACCATGATACCGCCAGGATGATATAACGCTCCACAAACATCTACATAAAGGGCCGTATGCGCCAACGAAGATTATCTTGAACTCGGGTTGAGCCACAACTTTTCCATTGTCACATCATGCCCTGACAAACCTGAACAATTGAACAGCTGTGGCTCAACCTGAGTTCAAGATAATCTTCGTTGGTGCATACGGCCCACACTGTACATGAAAACCTGTTGACTTTTTTAGTCGAAGGAGTGTTCTGAGGGATCCGTGATATCAAATATGGCAAATATGACAACTGCGCCGTCGGTGGTTTACAATAATAGCAAGGGAGTTTTCGCAAAGCCCCCGAAAAGCCAACGCGAACACCAAACCCATTGTTCGATGCCACGAAGAGAGCAACGAACAAAAGCATAGACGTTCGCGTTGGCGTTTCGGGGGCTTTGCGAAAACTCTCTATTATGGTCACCCACATCCCGTATCAATCCCATTTCAAACACAATGGTATACAGAAAAGTCGTCTGGGATTGGCCACTTGGGAGACCTTACCGTTGAGATAAGCGTCCACTCTGGCAGGGCTGTAATGATCCACATCGACACCCACCACGAAGTACTCTCCTTTGGACAGTAGGTTGAAATGCTGTAGGGCGACGGGGAAGGCAGGGAAGGTGAAGACCTCGGTGACTAGAACATAGACTGGAACAGAGGTGATTCGGATAAAGAATTTGAGCCGGATCTCTTTGGAACACACATTTGGCAATAGGGAGCTAAACAGAAAAATTGATCCCTGAAATGGAATACCGGAGTGATTTATTACTGAAAAGAAAGTACAGTAGGCCTAGTACATTACTTTCCGCTGTTTCAAAAATCACATCAGCTTCGTCATGTCTTGTGTGGTGATAATAGTAGGAAGTTTTCGCAAATCTGACGAAAAACGAAGTACGAAATACGAAATTGGACGTCATATCCATGACGTAATGTATTTCAGGAAATGGTTGGTACCACAAATATCACCTGCTGCAAGAGCGTCTTTTAGCGTATGACGTTAGAACGACAGAGGTACGGTGTATATTAAACTTTGAAATTTATCTTTCGTTTCCACTTCGTTGAAACGAATTGGAAATTTAAAAATTCAAGATGCGCCGTAACTCTTTCGATCTTACATGACATGCTAAAAGACGCACTGGGAGGAGGGACATTTGTGGTACCAACCATTTCCTGAAATACATTACGTCATGGATATGACGTCCAATTTCGTATTTCGTACTTCGTTTTTCGTCAGATTTGCGAAAACTCCCTAGTGAGGTTTCGCAAGTCATACGAAAAACGAAGTACGAAGTATGAAATGGGACTTCATTTCCATGACGTAATGTATTTCAGGAGATGGTTGGTGCCACAAACATCGCCTGCTGCAAGAGCGTCTTTTAGCCTTTGACCATGTTGACGTTAGACCGATAGAGTTACGGTGTATATTATTAAACTTTGAAATTTACCCTTCGTTTTTTCTATTTCGTAGATACGAAGTAGAAAATTAATGAAATGGTCCATGGACCATGTGCTCACCTGTGTCAACGTACCAGAAGAACAAATGTAAAATCGAAATGCTCCAGGCCGTGAGTTCCAGNGCGAAAACTCTCTATTATGGTCACCCACATCCCGTATCAATCCCATTTCAAACACAATGGTATACAGAAAAGTCGTCTGGGATTGGCCACTTGGGAGACCTTACCGTTGAGATAAGCGTCCACTCTGGCAGGGCTGTAATGATCCACATCGACACCAACCACGAAGTACTCTCCTTTGGACAGTAGGTTGAAATGCTGTAGGGCGACGGGGAAGGCAGGGAAGGTGAAGACCTCGGTGACTAGAACATAGACTGGAACAGAGGTATAATTCGGATAAAGAATTTGAGCCGGATCTCTTTGGGACACACATTTGGCAATAGGGAACTACATGTAAACAGAAAAATTGATCCCTGAAATGGAATAGAGTAGAGTAGTACAGAACATTACTTTCCGCTGTTTCAAAAATCACATCAGCTTCGTCATGTCTTGTGTGGTGATACGTAAATAGTGAGGTTTCGCAAATCATACGAAAAACGAAGTACGAAGTATGAAATTGGACTTCATTTCCATATGACGCAGTGTACATGTATTTCAGGAGATGGTTGGTGCCACAAACATCGCCTGCTGCAAAGAACGTCTTTTAGCCTATGACGTTAGACCGATAGAGTTACGGTGTATTAAACTTTGAAATTTACCTTTCGTTTCCATTTCGTATATACGAAGTGGAAATTTGAAAATTCAAGATGCACTATAACTCTCTCGGTCTAAAGGCCCGAACCCACTGACGCGTTTTCACGCAGCGGGGAAACGCAGCGGCAGAAAATGCTTTGTTAAAAGGCAGCGGACCGAGAAAATAACAAAGGATTTGTCGGGCAGTGATGAAACCGCGGCGGCAAAACGCGTCAGTGGGTTCAGGCCTTTACACGATATGCTAAAAGACGCAGTGGCGGCAAGGACATTTGCGGTACCAACCATCTCCAGAAATACATTAGGTCCTGGAAATGAAGTTGAATTTCGTATTTCGTACTTCGTGTTTCGTCAGATTTGCGAAACCTCACTATTGCAATAACACGAACGTGTGTACACAATGTGCGACATCAACTACATGTAGTACGAGTTTTTCGTTTGTCATGGCTCAGAGGAAATCTGATTGAATGTGAAGAGAAATATAACTTGGAATATGAAACCTGAAACAGAAGAAGAAAGGAAACAGACGATACCAGTGACTGCACTTCTCAAGGGAACCCCACACTTTCCGGTGTCTTTTGACCGGTGTCAAGCAATACCTGGGAAGCAACATTCGGCACCACGCCGCCGTGAACACTGCATGAAATCAGCCTCCCCAAAGGCTCTTGTTAAGCCCGTCTCAGGTATCATTAGATCATTTGCCTCGGTGTATCGGTTTCCGATGTGTTCACATCACAAAGGTTTCGCATCCTTTGTCACGAGCCCATGATATAGAAGTGGAGTCGAAAAATGTCGGAGACAGAATATGAATATAGGAGATTACCAGAAAACAAACCTATCATACACCGATATTTTTCATGTGCTCCCCGAGGGATGAAGCAGTCTCAGAAATTTTTCACCCAATGCCTTAAGATAAGAAACGAAAAAGCTACAGCAACATCAGGAGAAGATATCTGACAGGTTTCATTCCATGCATTGAATAGAGTCTACTTGATAAAAACAACCTCAGAAATGGACACGCCTTGTTTTCCTTTCATTCCCAGCTCATGACTCTCCAATACGGATAATGAAACAAAAACAGCTTATTGAATAGACCGCTCCCTCCTTATGAGAATCTAAGACTGATAGAAAGGGATGCCTGAGCTCACAGCGCTTTGTAAATGGAAACCATATTGTCATCTTGCTGCGAAGGCATTGGTGCTCTTTCATTGAAATGTCGAGGATCTGATGGCCATCGAGGCATGCTTGTCAGTCATACTGTATACCTTGAAGTCATGATGTACCATTTTCTTATCGGAGTTACTTTTTCCAGTTGTGAAGCCCATGATATGACATCTCATTCTCTGTCAAGAGTCTTCCTGATTATGAGCTAAGGCGAAGGTGCCCAATCTCTCAGACTCGAATCATTACAAGTGTAATAAGTTGGTCTTTGCTTGTTGTAAATTTCCCGCAATCACACGGCTAAAATGGGATGATAGATTGAACGCGGGAAGAGCCTGACAATGGTTTCCTGGCAGACGACAGAGATTAATTGGCAAGACGTTGAACTGACTTGTTTGTAACGAATTTGAAGATAGGCACCAATCAATCAAAAGCAGCAGAGGGCTATCTCTACTCAGGGTCAAAAGTTCGATGAAATCATTAGAAGTATCGGAAACATCTGACACTATTAGAGATGGTAGGCACTGATAAAAGTCTACTCTCCATTCCACTTTCGAGTGGCGCGAGGTTTATCAACGATAGCTCCGCAACGGCTGGCTCAAATTTGATATACATGTACCATACATCAATCGATTTGTCTTTTTTGCCCCTACAGCCATCGTCACTGTCATTTTCCCGAAAAACGTGACAGAAAAAAGTTCTTTCACAAATCACAGTTTGTGTTTACGGCGAAATGGCGGCCATTTTGAAATGACGCAATGCATCGCGCACGTGTAAACTGCACTGAACAGCATAGCGAAATGAAATGGGTTTTGAGAATGCCTGCCTTACGCGAAAAATGAAGATAGCAGAAAGATACCGACAAGGAAGACAAGTCATGATGTATGGTATGTCGAATTTGACCCAGCTGTTGCGGAGATATCGGCTGAAAACCTCGCGCCACTGGGATGTGGAATGAAGTGTAAGACTTCTAAATGGATACACGTGGCTTTAGCGGGAGATATCTTAAATCAATTTCGATTTAACAACGGGCAAGAAGACAAAGTAGAGTCACAGCCCTGGATGAACGAGATATCGAGTTTCTTCGGGACATCTATGTTTTCAAAAAGCTGCATCTTTTTTTCAGAACAGCAGTACGTCTCCGCAAATAAATCTCGGAGAGTTCAGTAGTTCTGGTGTTGACATACCTCGAATCAGTCACGATACTAAATCGAGATTATTTGCATCTCGTGCAAAAATGGCGACAGGAATAGATAGATTGTCAGGATATCCAAAGCAGCCATAAATCTCGAGGCTAAATCTGTCGTTGTTTTGATTGGGCATTTTTTAAGAAGTGTGTTGTCGCATACACGAAGTAGAACACTTAGGGCCGTATGCACGGGTCACACTTTCATTAAAGTCTGACTTTTCGCAATGCTTCAAGCATAGAGAAAGTATAACTTAAGCTATACTTTAGGCTAAAGTGCGGTCCGTGAATACGGCCCTTAGGAAGGTATTAACCCTCCTTTTTTCAGCAACATCTCTTTGAAGTTCGACATGAAGAGCCAACTACTCTTCATTCCACATCCCAGTGGCGCCAGGTTTATCAAGGATATCTCCGCAACGCCTGGGTCAAATATGGCATACCATACATCAAAATCGATTTGTCTTTTTTGCCGCTACAGTCATCATCACTGTCAATTTCCCGAAAAATGTGACAGAAGAAAGTTCTTCCACAAATCACTGTTTGTGTTTACGGCCGAAATGGCGGCCATTTTGAAATGACGCAATGCATCGCGCACGTGTAAACTGCACTGAAGACCATGGCGAAATGACATGGGTTTTGAGAAAGGGATCCGTTATGTCGGCCTTACGCGAAAAATGAAGATAGCAGAAAGATACCGACAAGAAAGACAAGTCAATTGATGTATGATATGTCGAATTTGACCCAGCCGTTGCGGAGCTATCGTTGATAAACCTCGCGCCACTCGGAAGTGGAATGGAGAGTAACTCTCTTTGCTGGACATTCGATATGGGAAAAATGTCATGATGGAGTTTTTGCCAAGGTGTTGATCTATCTTTGATAATTCTATTCGATAGTCCCATATTGGTCTCCGATGCAGCATTATCGAGGATCGACAATCCTGCAAAAATAGTAGACACACACAGCGTTTACCTCATTGAGAGTTAAGGCGGATTTATACTTCTGGCCCCATATTCATAAAAGAACTTAAGTCTTGTGATACTTATCTTTTTGTGCTGAACAAAGGATAAGTGTCACACTTAAACTTAAGTAGTTTTATGAATATTGGCCCTGACGCCGTCACCCGCCGTAATACGCTTGGCCGGTTGGCCTAATACGAACGCCAACTCCAAGCATGCCAAGCGTATGCTAGCGTTTTACGGCGGGGTGACGGCGTCAGAAGTATAAATCCGCCTTTATACATGTAGCTCACTTATGTGAAACACGTCATATAATGCCCTGCTTTACAGAAAGCGCCGGGGAAAAATTCTCGCTTCCATAGGGCGTTTATACAGGACACGCCACGAAAAAGTGCCCGTTGCGCTACTGCGCTCCCTTCATGCAATAAACAGCCAATCGAATAGTCTCGCGCAGCCAGCCGTTTTGTTCCGCAGTACTGGTACACAAACGCCTGGCACATTATGCAGCCGTTTTTGCTGTGGTACAGTGCATTATGCGTAGTGCTGTAGCACATCACGTGACACAATCCATCCATTTTTGGATTACATTTCGTCGCACAACCTTGCAAAATGTCTGAATCTGGCAATGAATCGATTGGGAAAGTGATCTGAGACAGCGACCGGGACAGCATCAACTTATCGGAGTTGAATTTCAGGCTGAAAAATGAGCAGGAGTTATCTATCCGTATCGGACGACGAGGTCGTCGCCATGATGAGATCACATGACCACTTCTCTTCCCCAATCAGCAGCCAGATTGTGATTTTCAAATGGGAGGAATCGACCGATGGGAATGAATGACTGGCTCTGTTCCTGATCAGCCAATCAGCATCCAGACAGAATCTTGGTCTGCTCGTAACAGAAAAAGTGGCGTTATGACCCAGACGCTTATAGGATCCCCATATTCGAAACAGCGGCTGGGTGACCGAGACTACCAATCGAAATACGCTATTCGAACACGTTGACAAGCTGTTAAAATTTACATACGTATTTGCGCGCGCAAATGGGTTGATCTCAAGCCCTGATTGGCTCAGACACTGCATAAATAAATTAGTAGTAAATCGACCCACTCAGGTCAGCAAGTCATCGGAGCCCGATGATTGGTCGGCTGGTTATTTTCACGTGAACAGATGCGGGATTATGCCGAACAGGCGAATCACGTTGCGCCGTTCGAAGCACCGTAAGATGGCGTATCATATTGATCCAGTTTTCATGAACACTAAGAAATGCATTACTCGGAACAGTCGTGCCTTGCAAGTGCCTAAAAAACTTAAATCTTTGAAAACCAATATACATGTAAGTCACCAGAAAC
Source organism: Notospermus geniculatus (assembly GCA_002633025.1). NCBI lineage: Eukaryota > Metazoa > Nemertea > Pilidiophora > Heteronemertea > Lineidae > Notospermus > Notospermus geniculatus. Next base: position 76,963 of record NMRB01002771.1, read on the forward strand.
AAAAATCTAAGTAGTGTGCTGACTTACTTCTTGTTGTCTCATACGTTTCTTTCACGATTCCTGTGAAAACTGGGTGTGGCTTATATCCGTCCTCACCGAGAGCAAAGAACACTCCCTGGGTGTAACGATGAACTGAGGTAATGTTGAGAGTTGGGTCGTCGGCAACAAGCTGTAAGAAAGATAATTAAGGATAGATACAATGATTTGGCAAAGAATATTCAGGGAGATACTCTTACCTCTTAGATGTAAAACCAGTTCCAAATATTCCAGTCAAGGCCTAGGACCTCCCACTATTTATGATCTTTTTGAGGATATTGTGTTTTGGGCAGTGATCACCAGGTCGTGACAACCTCAGTTCGCCATGTAATAGTGTGAGTTGAGGATCACTGATGTAATGCGTGCCACCGTCTCCTGCACCCCATTGTGTGTCATTGGTAATTGTACAGCTTGGTGACGTAAGATGTGCCATCAAGGTCACAACTGTGGTCAGTTTCTTCAAATTTCTTGCATCAGGAACCCCATTTTCCTATAAAAGAGCCACTTCAACCCAAACAATATGTCTTGAATGAGCAAGCAGAAGTTCATGACTTGGCCAACACAATATCCGGCCAATCAGAGAGCAATGCATGTTGCCTTCTCACTGCATAATAATTGGAGGCGGTCTTGAACCAAGTTAATGAACCGGTCTTACATCTAAGAGGTTAGAGTATGAACAGTCATTTGCAAAAGTTTAAGACCACTTGTCAATTTTGTTGGTGTTTTGTCAGTGTCCTACTTTCATTATATCATTGGATGTTAACATAACATATTTTGGGCAGTGATCCATATTGTTCATCAGAGTAGTGCTATGAGTCTATTTGAGTATAGGATTTTGCTCAGGCAACTCTTGTTAGGTAATTTATCTCTCGAGCTAGATGGGGAAAAGCCAATCTGAGTTAGCTTCAAAGAGCACAAATAGTGACCCTGCATCAAGAGGAGGACTACCTCAGAATATCAAATCAGCAAGAGGATGTCTTGCTGCAACGCATCCTCTTATTCGACGTTCTGAGTTGACATGTCAAGTGGTCTTATACTTATGAAAATGACTGTACACGCACACATGTATGTGTGTCCAGTGTGAGAAACTTCAATTTTGAATAGTAAGTAGGCGTATGTTCGGTTGCAACATGTACATGTAGGCCTACATGTATGGAAGAACTTCACACGTCAATGACTTTAGTTGCAGCGTCAGGAGTTCCACTCCCTATCATAAAGCCACTCCCACTGCTACATAGCTCAGGGGATCCTGAATAAAAGCATCCTGAGAGCATCAGTGGTTCTTAGTGCTCGCTCCTTCGTCACCGCGCACAAACGTGTATGACGAGTGACATTTAGAAGCACTGATGCTGAAAGGGTAAATGCCGTCCTGGGTATATACAAAGATTACCCAGGATCTCAGTCTTCACTAAAACAATACCCTGGGTGAAGTTTCGGTAGCCGAACATCACCCAGCATCCGCAATCAGTGCCTAGGTACGAGTCCTAGTTAGAAATCCCGTGGAATCTCGCGGTCTCGCGCCGCGGTACTTGTTGAGTGTAGCTGTTCATGACATTCTTCAGGCGGTCACGTGACCACGGGCGAGACAACCTCAAATCCAGGTGTCATACTACGATGCTGGGTGATGTTCGGCTACCGAAAGTACACCCAGGGTATTGTTTTAGTGAAGATTGAGATCCTGGGTAATCTTTGTATATACCCAGGACGACATTTACCCTTTCAGCAGCACTGATTAGGTCACGATGCAAAATCTGTGTTGGCCAACACGAATTTCCTGGAGGAATGTTTGATACGCCTACAAGGGGTTACTAAAATACTAACGTTTCTGCTGGTATCAGCCATCGGACGCGTAAGGTTATATGTGAGTAATATTTACGGTATTGTTGCTGGCTACAATGATTGCAGTGAAGGAGAAACTGTAGCTCAGAAATAGAGGTGCCCTCTTCGCCGCATGAATATTTTATCCAGTTGTAAAACACAGAGTTCAATGAGGCGGAAGTCTCCACTTTGTCACCGGACAGAGAGATTCCAGATTGTTGGCGACAACCTCTCATCACTGTGGTGATGCATTATTTAGATNTACAATGGCCTGATCATCAGCCATGACTATCATGGTGATTTACAAAGCACTATGGTGAACCCAACTCAGTCTTGGTTGTTGAGCTTGACTGTTGCCTAAAGTGCGTTTCTATTCATATTTGCCCTCCATTCACATTGCAATTGGACCGAACCGCAAATCACAGATTAACAAAGGCCTGTGATTTGTGGTTATGTTCCATTGCAAGGTTAAATGAGATCAAATACGACTGGACATGCTGGAATGCACTTTCCATGGTAAGTACCCGAAATTGGATCAGGTATTACATGGAAAAATCTCCCCTGATAGTAAGGACCCCTGACAGTCATGAATAGGTAACAACTCTAATACAATGACACAGGGGACCTCGGTGAGTGCTGAAGACTACAGCTAACGTCACACCTGCTGAAAATACCCTTGTTTTTCCAGACCCGTGTCGAACCCGTGTGTACGAAAAGCCCGGCGAGAGGTCACACTGCGACATTGTAGTTAAGTAGCCCGGCGACATGCACTGACTCTTCGGTCATTTCTGTATTGGCACACATTGTTGGAGGCGCGAGAACGACGAAACTTAATGGCTGCGCCACCTGTAGCCGTGCTAAGAACTAACGAAAACACGGGGACTTCGAAAAGCACGGCGAGCTTGCCGTGTCTCAAAAATCCGTGTTTTTTAGACACGGGTTTCTTGAAGCCCGGCATTTCATACGTGTGACCGCAAAAAAACGTGGATTTTTGTAGTGTAGGCCTAACCACGGCCTGTTACTCACTTTCCGTTTGCGTGGTGCAAACTTAAGCCTAGTTTACACTGCAGCGGGCGCGGTGCGACGCGGCCGACGCGGCGCGATCTGAACAAAGGATTACAGACTTCTTAATACGGCGTAAAATAGTGGAAACAATCGCAACGCGCCTGCAGTGTGAACTAGGCTTTAGCTGGTCAACTTAACACGTGTATGGTATAACATTCGGCTTTGCGGTTTGATCAATTTCCAAGTTCAGGTGAGTGCGATTTGCCAAACGTACATGTATATAGAATAAACTTTCAAATAAAAAGGGCGGCTTTCCATTGGGGAGTTTCCGTGTGCGGAAACGCTCGAAAGCATTGTTTTTTTTCCGCGCCGTGACCAACGCCGCGGAAAAGACAAATACTTTCGAGCGTCTGCCACTCGAAAATCGCGTGAATGGAATGGCAGTCTAAAGGCTAGCGCACATTTGCGGCAAAACTCAATGTGTGAAGGCGGTGACAGACTAGCGCGACGCCGCGCGGAGCAAAGCGTTTTCTTTTGTGTTTTCAGGCACCGCTGAGCACCATGTGCAGTGGAGCGCAAAAACACAAAAGAAAACGCGTCGCTCCGCGTCGCGTACGCACTAGTCTGTCACCGCCTTAAGGGGTGTTTTTAAAGTCGACTGATCCAAAGCTGTCGACTTGTCATTCAGCCAGGTCAGTCGACTCTAACAGACACCCCTAACACAATGAGTTTTGTCGCAAATGTGCGGTCGGCTTTATACACCAGATTGAACAAAAGGACCAAATCCGTTTTAGTTCACCTGAGAAATCTCTATAAACGCTGATTAGAACCATCGTATGGGTGGTTATATCCGCAAAAGATAGCCGTGGACAAAACAGAGACGTAGATCACAAAATCAGAGACGTGCTTTTAGGAAACAGATATGGGGCCGTATGCATAAAACATCTTACTCCTTAACTTAGTTTTCCCCTTAAGACCGCTAAGGATTCCTTACAGAAGGACATTTTTCTTAAGTGATATGCATAAAACGTCTTAAGGTAGACCTTATGGATGTATTTTCCCTCAAGTCTAAGAAACTTCCTTAAATTCTAAGGATGTCAGTTACAGGCAGTTATCAATTATGCCACACATCTCAGCCAATCGGAGCGACCATTACAAACAAATTTAGTCTAAATTGGTTTGGTAAGTGATTGCACAATCTTGTCCAGAGAAGGTTTCTTCGTGGCTGAGGAAACTCCTTAAGTTTTTACTTAAAATGCCCAACGCCACAAGGCGTAACTCGAGGCCTACATGCATTGAACTGTCGTGTGTCTACTTAAGGTACCTCTGGAGGTACCTTAAGATAAGGAGTGATTTGAGGCGATTTCCTTACCTTAAGACTGTTTATGCATACCACATAAGAAAAGGGTAATTCTTAGGACAAAACGTAAGAGAAATTCTTTGATTTGAGGGAAATTTTACACTTAAGATGTTTTATGCATACGGCCCATGTTCTTTAACAAAACAAAGATGTTCTTTAAGAAAACAGATACGTTTTCTGTTACTTGGAGTCGTTTACGAAGGAGACGTTGGGTGGCACTCGAATCGTTAACAGAATTTGGAGACGTGTCTTATCAAAGACGTTCACATTTTTCAAACGTAGCAATAATTTTGAATGGTATGCCATACACAGACGTTGACATGATTTGGAGCCGCCAATTAATGAGACGTTGCGTGGCGCTCGAGTCATTGCCTTTTTAGAGACCGTCACTTTTTTTAGACGTTGCCAAATTTTGAATGAGCGCCATTTACAGGCGTTGACACTGCAGTCGACGTTCCCAGGCGCTCGTATCGTATGTTGTTCTTTTATTGTTAATGACTCGAGTGCCACTCAACGTCTCATTAATGAGTGACTCCAAATTATGCCAACGTCTCTGTGGCGTACCATTCAAAATTATCTCCCATGGGCTGTATTCAAAAAGGCAGTTTAAGACTTGGACTATGGCAAGCCAAAGCGGAAAAATGTCAGAACTGAGATATTATTGTCAAGACTATGAGAATATGGTCAGAATAATGAAATTGTCACCAGAATATTCAAATAATGTTATCAGAACCCCAAATTTTACTATCAGATTTTCGAGAATACGGTCAGAACAACCAAATTGTCACCAGAATATTCATATTATGTTGTCAGAACGGCCAGATTATACTATCAGATTTGATAATATACGGTCAGAACTCAGAAACATGTCACATAATCACGTTCTGTTAATTTGACCACTGACTTACTTAAAAAAATGACAGGAAGGAAGGGGAATCATGGGTCCGGATTATCTATTTTCGGACGGACGCATACTCTGAGCTTGTGTACACCACAGATCATGTCAGTATGAAAGGTCAAAGGTCAGTGTTGACGTCATCGAAGATTCCGACCGATTCCGATCAAAGACAAAAAAGTTATGGCCGAAAAACCGGAAATTGCCGAACATTTCCGAAGTATTCCAAAGATGCCCGAGTACTCCCGAGTGATCATCCGCGACTTTGCACCCTTAGCGGTGGATTTTGGAACTAAGATGATAGAGTTACACCTTCTTTTGGGTCTGGTTGAGGTCAAGGTCACTTCAAAGGTCATTCTTTGTGGCGCCCTCTATATTTCAATGCAGAACGGAAGGGCACCATAATGAAGGGTATTACGCCACGCCCCCTCCATCCCGAAGGACTCTATTGTGAAAAGTAACTGATTCGACTTCCTAGCGGTCCCTACCCTGCACCTAGGATTATCAAAAAAATCCTGAACGCCCTCTGGTGGCAAGCGCACACTTTTTATCTTCATTCGTGTCAGGCATGATGGGACATCACCATGCACCAACATCCAATCAAATGCGACCTCATTAAAATTTGTCTGGACAGGGATATATAAGGCCTTTAATTAACCTTTAACTGCCACGAGCGCCACCCAACGTCTCCTCCGTGAACGACTCCAAATCGTAGCTAAACGTCTCTGTTTTATTAAAGAACATTATTTGTTTTCTAAAAGCACGTCTCTGATTTTGTAACCTACGTCTCTGTTTTGTCAACGTCTACTTTTTGCGGATATAACCGCCCATATCTCTGTTGAAAATCGGAGCCGTGCGTCACTTCCGTTCTGACTTTCCTTCCGTTCTGTTAATTTTGTAATTTGTTCTCGAGTTTTCCGACTAATTCGTTCTGAGTTAGTTGTAACTTGTTCTGGAGTTTGTAACTTGTTCCTGAGTTTTTGTAACTTGTTCTGATTTAATTGTAACTTGTTCTGGAGTTTGTAACTTGTTCTTGAGTTTTTGTAACCTGTTCTGATTTAATGGGGTACCCGCATGACTGCAGATGGCGCAGTCAGTATAAGACCCGAATGACGTACTGACGTCACTTTTCTCGCTGTTGACGTCACGTCGTCAAAGCAGGTGTACTTTTTTCTATACATTTTTCTGTGGAAATTTCCCCAAAAGACGTTGTCAGTATTGGCATCCTGTGGCATTTCTGACAAAACAAAGCACTGATATATGGAGAACTTTGAACATGAAACAGGACAGTGTAATTTAATCAAATTTGAACCAAAGAGAGTGGTTTATTTTGGGGCAAGAAGTAAATGGAAATACTGTTAGAAAATAGGACTTCCGGGTTTTACACTGACAGCGCCACGTCGTGGCGTAGTTCTGCGGGTTCCTCATTGTAACTTGTTCTGATTTAATTTCGTAATTTGTTCTCGTCTTAATTTCGTGTTTTGTTCTGAGTTAATTTCGTAACTCGTTCCGAGTTTCTGTAATTTGTTATGGCACGTAGGGGCCACCGTAAAATTCCTGACAGAACTGAGAAACTTGTCAGAACTGTTCAGCGAGAGCAATCAAGAAAACGTGACCAGCAGATTTTGATGACGTCATATGCACAGTATGTTATACGATGGCCCATAAGGGACACTTATTTTTCATTTTATATTTTTATCTTTTCCGATATATATGAGATCGGGAACCATATTGTTTTTGGTCTTGCTGTCTGTCTGTGTGTCTGTGTGTGTGTGTCTGTCTGTCTGTCTGTCTGTCTGTGCGTGCGTGCTTGCATTATGGGTCTTATATGCCAATGTCCAGGCAAATTTTAATGAGGTGGAATTTGATTGGATGTTGCTGCGTGGTGATGTCCCATCATGCACAGTAATTTGGGGTTCTGATAACATAATATGAATATTCTGGTGACAATTTCATTATTCTGACCATATTCTCGCAGTCCTGACAATAATATCTCAGTTCTGACATTTTTTTCCGCTTTGGCTTGCCATATCAGACGCGTATAACTTGCATACATGCAAAGTGGAAGTGTGTGCATTTGGTGAAGTTACACGCGTCTAAGTTTTAATCGCGCGATGATCAATCTTTTTAAATACAGCCCCATGTTTCCAACGAAAATACGGTCCGTCGTGCTCCAATAGCCGTGGTTACACTACATAAAATCCCCGGGGTTTTTTGCGGTCATACCTATGAACTACCTACTTAACTACAATAGGCCTTATCGCACCTAGCACATGGCCAATCAGCATAAATCAGCGAAGCGGAAAAGGCCCAACCATCAGTGCCCCCGCAGTACATTCACAATGCATCGCCCTGTGCATTGCCTGCATTTTTTGTCAACATTGGCCAATAAAAGTCACTTCCAAAACCCGGATGTGCCAAAACTAACTAGCTACGTGGGAGGCGGTATGAAGTGATTCAAATCGATAAATGTTTGACTACCGACCGTCTTCGCGATCGAAAAAAATCGATGATTAATACACTGGCAGGCCATAAACATCACCAAACATTATCACGCAAGTCCCGCCCCAACCCCGCGCTGATTGGTCAATACTGACACGTGACCGTGGAGACAATAGAAGGGGGAATTATGGGACAGGGCCACCATGATGATAACATCATGACATGTGCTAATCTTTTGGATTTAATCATCGATTTTTGCGATCGCGAGAACGATCGGTAGTCAATATTTTATCGATTTGAATCACTTCATAACGCCTCCCACGTAGCTAGTTAGTTTTGGCACATCCGGCTTTTGGAAGTTACTTTTATTGGCCATTGTTTATAAAAAATGCAGGCAATGCACAGGGCGATGCATTGTGAATGTACTGCGGGGGCGCTGATGGTTGGGCCTTTTCCGCTTCGCTGATTTTATGCTGATTAGCCATGTGCTAGGTGCGATAAGGCCTATGTAGTAGTGTGACTCTCGCCGGGCTTTTCGTACACACGGGTCTCGAAGAACACGGCTATTTTCAACAGGTGTAACCGTAAGTTATGGCCGCTGTACACGATCAAATTTTTCAAAATTTTCTGAATATGCACAATAAAGGCGTACACGCGGGTTTATACAGTGAAGCCCCAACAGGCCCGGAATCTGAATTTCCCAAAAAATTGGATGAAAAATTTGATCGTGTACAGCGGGCATTATTGTTGTTTATAGAAATTGATGAAGTAGAATTTTAGCTTTTTGTGCAATAATAAATAGCCAGTGTAAAGATTCACATGACCGACTGCCAACAGCCACTCCGTCGAACCCGAAATGAAATTGATCACTAGGGCTAGCAGTTCAGGTCAAGCAAAATATACGTCTCCACCATGCGCGCATCCCACTGTGGCTAGCGTTCTTAATGTATAACAATGGCTGACCCAAATTCGATTGTGATCGATTTCGGGAAGTTGTTTGAGTTTGCCAGCGGCCAGACAACTGTTGTGTACAAAACACCTTCTAATGAGTACATGAGTTACATCAACGTTTACTTGTTCGTCCGGTTGGAGGCAGGAGACCGTGAGAAAATCTTGCGTGAGGGGCAGTTGGAGTGGAAAACTCATCAAAGTCCTGTAACTCGGGAATGACTTGACAAAGATTGCTCATAACTGATACTGATATGTACCTCCCTCTGCCATTACACTCTTATGTCCAACAGGTGAGCGCATGGTCCATGGACCATTTCATTCCAAAAGTTGTTTGTAGACTTTTGGAGGGGGAGGGGTGCTGAAAGGAGTGCGGTTTGTACGCTCGGGAAAATGATGAAAATGACGGACGACCCCTAAATAATAAACCTCTGACAGGAAGAAGGCTAAACCAAACGTTTTTTGCGAGTCATTTTTGTTCAGTTTGCCCTTTATATAGCATACCGGCCAGTTTCTATTTACAACAGCAAAGGTCGCACAAACATTAGGTAACATCGCAAATTTCACTGAATGACCACATTGTCGAACACGGGACAGGACAATACAAGTGTCAGTGTCAGACAAAAACAACGAAATTGACAAATCCAACGTCATTCAGGCAATTCGCTATTTTGGACTGTTGTATGGATTCTTCACCGAGTAGATTGACTTCTATGCATAGGTGTACCAATGGAATTCTCATTCTGTTACAGAATACAAAATCAAAATCCAATCTTCAGACCTTCAGCCATATTTAGTGCAGTTCTGTCGTCGAAAAAGTGTGGCCAGTACGAGATGTCATACCAACCCCGTCTCAACTTGAGGTATATAAAGAATTTCACCATTTCTATATTCGTGAAGCCACCCAAAACGACCGATGTTTGCACCCTTTTTTACCTGGGTTATCAGCCATATATCTTCAGATTCGGTTATCGGTCAAAAGTGCTATTTTACGTATGTATGGGCAGGGGCTTCGAAACATGTTCATTATATTCAAATAAAGGTCATATCGGACACTGGCTGAATATTATAGTGTCAGTTGACATGTTCCCTAAATCGTCGACGTTGTTTTTCGATGGCTCAGAAAATAAAATAAATAGCACGTGCTCCAGCACGCGAAAAATAAAAGATCGACACACTTATCTAACACTTGGGACTTTTTTCGACGGAGAATATTCAAATTTAGCCATATTTCCTTATAGCTTCACCAAACATCACGTAGAGACATATTTATTAGGAATCGGTAAGGCGGCTGCATCATCGTCAGATAAATTCCTCCTGGGTCCATACTCATAAACATACTGAAGACAACGTCTGATACTTAACTTTTGAACAAAGAATAAGTGCCACACTGAGACTTATGGCCCGTATGCATAAAGGTGGAATAAGCTTATTCCAGGTATGACCTAACTTTATAAGGTGAAGTTATACCTATTCCACCGTTATGCATTCCGGCCATGTAGATTAATGAACATACGGTCGCTGGACCCATATTCATAAACATACTTAAGTCAAAATGTGATACTTATCTTTTGTGTTTAACTAAAGTTAAGTGTCACACTTAGACTTAAGTAGTTTTATGAATATGGGCCCTGAGCACGTATGCATAAAAGAAGAGTTAACTATTCTGCAGTTTATCCTATTCTAATATCTGATATTCATCTCTTCCCGGTATAGGAAGTTCGGTGTAGTCAGCTTATTCCAAAGTGTAGTAGTATTCCATGGTATTTGGGTGCAAAGTTACCAGGAAATCTATTATTAGTTGACCTGGACCCTTTATGTAAATAAGTCTGTCGCAATAGAGTTATGGCTGTCACACAGTCAACATGTGAGACCGACACACAGCGCGGCCAAACCTGCCGAGATTGCCTACTTCCCGTAGTTCCGAAGGTTACCTCTGGAGGTCACCACTGCAATGAAAGCGCCGAAC
>NMRB01002772.1:7170-34022 GCA_002633025.1 Notospermus geniculatus
GTTCCCCCCCCCCCCCCCAAAGGGTATATTCGAATCCCCGTTCTTGACCGCACTCGTGCTGACTCAGTTCATGTAGTTTTTGACTCAACTCGAGAACGGCAGTTTCGAACGTCGAGAACGCGACCCGTGTCAGGCCAAGAAGGTGTTCTTGTCAACCCTCTGCTGAGTGGGGAGTGAGAACGTGTTCTTGGCCCGACACAGGTCGCGTTCTCGGCATTCGAAACTGCCGTTCTCGAGTTGAGTGAACAACTACATGAACTGGGTCAGCACGAGTGTTGTCAAGACTGGGGATTTGAATACGGTATGCCCCAAATGTCGAGGCCAAACCAGGCAACTCAGAATCTAGGTTTCTCCACATCCTGATACGGGATCTTCTTACATGATAATTGGTCTGTATTTCATCCAAATCAGTCAAGCCTATCAGAAGTTCTGTGATTTTTTGTGCAGCAAGGTCAGCCCCCAACTTGATGTGTTGTAAAATATTTTATTGATGACTTGGGTTGATTTTGTTGCACAAAAAAGACATCATTTTGAATTTTGAACGCATTACTTCAGGGCCCGTATGCATAAAGGTGGAATAAGCTTATTCCAGGTATAATTTAACGTTAAGAACGTGAAGTTATACCTGGAATAAGCTTATTCTACCTTTATGCATACTGGCCCAGGAGTGCAAGTGCCTACTTGGGGCTTATAGCTGCTCTCAAACAATACTTGGCAATATCTCGTAATGTAGAAGGAAACTGCAGCATGGTTTGACCTTGATACTTTTTTGAGGCACCCTGTAAACTGGTACTCTATTCTACTCATTCAGAGGAAAAGCACTTCATGTGCCAACAGATTGCGCACACTATGGAGACAGGTTTATGTCCTATGCACAAGGAAATTTATGGTACTGTTGGACAGCCAGTAGGACAGTTCAGACTTGGTTCACATGACCTGTCATTTAGAGTGGCTTCTTTGATTGATCTTTTAATGGGAAGAATAGAGTAGGCTATAGACATTGTCGAATTCGAAGATCTCCGCACCTCCGCCGAAATCGCAACCACAACCTCGATCTGAAACCAGCTGACGTGACGCAATCCATGATTCAGCAATGGTCAACTCTGACGCAACGTCGTCGAAGTCACTGTCGTGGGGCTCTCTGCATCACGTCATTCAGTTTCAGACCGAGGTTGTGTTTGCAATTTCGGCGCAAGTGTGCAGATCTTTCTTGTTTTAATACGTCAATTTGGGATTTGTCTATACAGTAGAAGTATTTTTCAAAGCAGTGAGATTTGAAAAGTGAAGTTGGGTTAATTTGCTTGCATAGCATCCATTAGTAACTGTCTTACCTTGGTTGAGGACTTGCGTACTGGTACCCCGTACAATGACTGAATCCACTCCATCTTCAGAAATTCATTTGTGCTGGCAAGAACCATTCTCTGAGTTTCTTTATCATGGTCGACAACCTCTTATTTCACGAAGTCGAAAGTTCATATGTGAGTTTTTCTTCATCCAACCGTTTTCCTGTGTGTACTAAAATTTCAGTCCAGCAGTGGACAAAATGGCCTGTCAGTTTCATGTCAATTAACCCTTTTGCTGCATTAACAATCAGGAACCGGCGGAACTAATCCGTGACGTGGGGCTGACGAACAACTCAGTTAAAACTCTGACGTTGAAAGTCAAGCCAGCGTTATTTGCCATTTAATTCTGAAACTACACCCTACTTCTAGCACCTGAAGTGGTGCATTGAATTTTGAATTTTACACATTCATCATCAAGTATAGGACTGACTCAATGTATCTGAATGTTTTCAAATGAAAATTCAAGTGGGATCATGTTGAATTTCATCGATAAAATTGACTATTTTGGCGTAAAGAACAGACCGAAGAGCAACGTCATTGATTCTGAATGACGTATCACACAAAACGTCACGAACGATGCGCGACGTCAATGACGTTTTCAACGTCGCAAACGTCGCAGCACATGCGCTTTTGTGTTAAAGCTGAGTTGTTCCCCAGTGCCTCTTTTGGGCACGCCGGTTCTCCTTTGCACGTCTCTGTGTAAGCTAGCACCATCTCTGATCTATACGGTAATTGAGCTAAGAAGAAGTTCCGGTCCGTATCATCGATTTACCTGGCATGTGTATTGGGTTCTTCAAAGGCTCACGACGCTGTCACTTGGTCAGTGGCGAACTTAGGTGAATGGCTAAATTTATGAGATTGATCCAACGTCATGTGCAGCAAAAGGGTTAAGGAACTTGTTTGTTATCTATACACAGGCCCATTTCCACTTAACGGATTCTTTCGCAATTTGTGGCAAGTGGTGCAGCTGTGACAGAATTTTGGAGAATCATTCGATGGTTCAAAAATACATGGCCTGTCAATTATCTTAATGCCTGTGAAAACCATCCTGCTCACCGCAAACCACGGCGGAGACCGCTATATTGGAAATAGGACTTTACTCAGAGGATAGGCAATTGGTCAAACAACAAATTTTGGTCAGTGAATTTTACTTTAGATCTTGATATACATGTATCGAATGGGCCAGAAAAAACGAGTGCCATATCTAAGATGACTTGTATATCGATGAAGTGATTTAGATGCGTGAACATTCTGGCCTTTTATTTTTCAACATAGATTATTTACCATGTTATATACGGCACTAAATATCATTGACACATTATGGAAACTGTAGTAGTTATAGTCAAGTAAACAGTGTAGGCCTACTCAGTTTCTGGCCCAGTCCACAGGCGTCTCATACATGTACGTCTGTTTGTACTTGGGGGGGAGGGGAGTCGTCTTGGGTACCCAAGGTTCCACCATACACACTAAAAGTCTTTTTTAGTGTGTATTTTGGAACCCTGGGTACCCAAGACGACCCCCTACAAGTACAAACAGACGTATGAGACGCCTGTGCCCAGTCGTACCACCTTCAAAGAGTTATCTTCATGTACCATGTCAAGTTGACCATGTGTATTGCAGAACAGGGACAGTACTTTTGGTAGAATTTCAAACAGAAAGAAATTGTTAGTTTTAGGTTGTCAATGATAATGCAGATGCTAATGATGATGTAACGTTCTATTGGATCGATGTTCTGCCCATTCTACTGCATGTCAGTTTCTTGTGACAACTATAATTACGGTAGCATTAGCATATTATTGGCAATCTAAAAATCATGTGTATTGGATGTCCTAAGAAATTTCTGACGCAGTAAATCTTTAGCATTCGGTCCCTGTTAGTAGGTAGATTTAGCAAACAATATCAAGAAAAGACAGAATAAAATCAATTTATTAGAATAACATATTTTAAGTTCTTCTTTACACATGTTATTAACGTTCCGCATGAGCGCACACTAAGGAGTCTGGTGTACTTTGCTTGTGTTATTAACGTTCCGCATGAGCGCACACTAAGGACTCACGTGTACCCTCTTTGTGCATTTCTAACTTTCCCTTTGTGTTATTAACGTTCCGCATGAGCGCACACTAAGGACTCTGGTGTACTTTGCTTGTGTTATTAACGTTCCGCATGAGCGCCCACTAAGGAGTCTGGTGTACTTTGCTGGTGTTATTAACGTTCCGCATGAGTGCACACTAAGGACTCACGTGTACCCTCTTTGTGCATTTCTAACTTTCCCTTTGTGTTATTAACGTTCCGCATGAGCGCACACTAAGGAGTCTGGTGTACTTTGCTTGTGTTATTAACGTTCCGCCTGAGCGCACACTAAGGACTCGGGTGTACCCGCATTAGTAACCTGGTGGCCGGTTAGTAGTAGCCCGACTTGGGTATTGCAGAAATATAATTGGAGTAGGTATCACCTACCCAGCTTAGGAGTAATGTTTGCTGAGATTAATAGGCAAAAATATGTGGAAAATATGTTATTTGTGTACAATGTGAGTTGTAGCCAAACAAGAGGCCCATGGGCCTTGCGCTCAGCTGACTCTGGAATAGTTGTTTGGAGTGGTATCTATAGTGGGCAATTGTTTCCAAGGTGGAGAGGACATTGTGTGTGAACTTGTTTACTGAAAACAGGAGGATTACAAGAGAATGATGTTTCTTATCAGGTAATTTGTTCAACAGAATTAACACTGGAAATGTGCAACACTCAGAGATATTACACGAGAATTAACACTGGAAACGTGCAATACTTCGAGATGTTACACCAGAATTAACATTGAAAACGTGCAACACTCAGAGATATTAAACTGTTTCACCAGAATCAGTGTTGAAAACGTGCAACACTCCAGAGATGTCAGTGTGCCTACGGCCCTTGACTTGTCATTGTATACTCCTATCTCGTTAATAATTATAGAAGTAGCCTTGTTGATCGTTGAATGAATGAGTAGAAATGAAATAGGTAACACCGTCTTATAAATCAACTAGGATATATTGAGACAAGCTTCCGACCCTATCGGGCCTTCATCAGAGAGACCCTAGTTGATTTATAAGACGGTGTTACCTATTTCATTTATACTCGCATCTCTCTCTACCTTGAGACCTGGAAGTTGGCAGGGTGTCCCTTTTCAAATTCCATTTCAAAAGTCTGTTGACTTTGACCAATCAGAAGCAGGTTGACCTACATAATCAACCTCTGATTGGTCAGTCTATAAATAGGAATGAAATGGTCCATGGACCATGTGCTCACCCGTTTGAACATAATAGTGTAATGACAGAGAGAGGTGCATGTCAGTTATGAGCAATCTGGGTCAAGTCATTCCCAAGTTGCAGGACTTCAATGACTTTGGGGATAATGCCACCTGGCGGCCATATTGGATGTCCGATCGGGCCAAAACTTCACATTCACATAAAGGTCATCCACAGGGAGCCACATAGCACATTTGAGCGCTCTGGGTCAAGTCGTTCCTGAGTTATAGCACATTTGATGATTTTTGGGTTACGCCACCTGGCGGCCATATTGGAAGTTTAATGAGGCTGAAATTTGACATGCTTGTAAAGGTCATGAAGAGGGAGGTAAATATCAAGTTTGAGCACTCTGGGTCAAGCCGTTCCTGAGTTTTAGCACTTGGATGATTTTCAGATTATGCCACCTGGCGGCCATATTGGATGTCCGATCGGGCCGAAACTCGGTATTTTTGAAGGGGCCCCTCTAATACACGTTTATGCAAGATATGAAGACTCTCGGTGAAATAATTAAGAACTGTGGCAGGTTCGTTACTTTTGTCGAACTTTGACCTCTGTGACCTTGAAAAGTACGTCAAATCAAAAACCCGTTATATATGTTATGTACCTAATTAGATACACCTATGATAAAAATTTGGAGATGATCCAGTCATTAGTTCAGGAGTTATTGCACTTTTTAGCTCACTGGGGTGAGCTATTACGATGGTGCAGCGTCCGTCGTCCGTCGTCGTCCGTGTTTGCAGATGGGGGCTTAGGAGGTTATTTTCATCTTGAATGGGCTCCTAGGTGGTCATTTTCTCTTAGGTGGTTAACCACCTAAGAAAACTTCTGCAATCGAACGACGACACTGCAGAGAGCTCTAAGGAGGTTGTATTTCTTAAGTGGTTATTGTCCTTATTCCCTAACAAACCACATTGGAGTAGTTAGGAGACATATTTNCAATGAAATGTGCCACCAAACAGTGAATTTTGAACTTTGACCTCTGTGACCTTGAAAAGTAGGTCAAATCAAAAACCCGGGATTTATGTGATGAAGTCTCATCAGAGGAACCCACCATAAAAGTTTCGTGGTTCTAGCTAACAGCGTTCAGGAGATACGGCCGAAAGAAGGTTTTCACAAAGCGCCCCCTACAGGCCAGAGTGTACAAGCAGCAGCGCTAAGTTTCGGTCCAGAGATAGTTTTTACCATAGGGTACCTGTACACCAAATTTCAAGTCTGTAACCCAAGCGGTTTAGAAACGTGCCACCCCTGTTAACGACGACGGACGACGCCGGACGACGACGGACGACGGACAACACACCATGGGAGAAGCTCACCTCACAGAGGTGAGCTAAAAATGAACAGAGTGCCGCATGCGGCACTTTGGAAGCTTTAAAGGGGATCTCTGCGGCACCAAAATGCAATTTGGTGGCACCCAATTCTAAATTCAAGTATTTTGCTCTCAGATGCCAGGAAAATGCATCTAAAAGCACTTAAATTTTCAAATTTTTCTGGGGGAGTGCCCCCAGATCCCCCTCCACGTTTGCCCTACACTAGAAAATTTTGGCCCCCCAGGCCATCAAAGTTGCCGTCTGGTGGTCGTATCACACAACATACTTAGGCGGCACCCAGAAATTTAGAAGTGAATATAGGCCTAGCGGCACTGGAACCCCGGGGGTCTGGACAGGTCTGATCAAGCCACTCTGATTGCACAGCCTATCAGTACCGGTATCACATGCAACACTATAACAGCAGCGGCAGGGGTCTTTCAGCTAGCTTGGCCTACTTAAGATTAGGCCTAGGCCTAGGCCTAGGCCTAGGTTAGGACACAGAGGCTCGACAATAGGTACGTAATGTAATGTAGTGCCACGAAGTCCCAGGCGAAGCCCAGGCTTCGCCTGGGACTTCGTGGCACTACATTACGTACCTATTGTCGAGCCTCTGTGGGTTAGGAGGGGCCTAGGCCTAGTAGATCATAAGATACAGTTGGATACCAGTGGCAGTCAGTGCAGTGGCACCTGCCTTTGTAGGCCTACTCTTAAACTAGGCTACCAGCAATTGTAAAAGTATAGGCCTACCGTAAGTGAAGATTTAGGTGCAAAGCAAGGTGCAAAGATCAGCAGCACAAAACCTGAAAACCATGTGATCCACCGCTGTGCAAGAAGGCTGTTCTTTCAATTCCCTGCAAGCACTATCTACACAAAGAACTGTGATGTCATCAAATCTGTAGCATAAAATGGTGACATCAGCAATGACATTCACTGAGCATGCTCATGTGCTGGGGGGAAATTCAAAAGCCCATGTTTTTGTAGATCGATCACAATATCTCCACTCGGCATCCTCATTAGAGATTGATGTCGGGGTCACGCAATAATTCTACTTCCGTGTGGAACTCCACACGGAAGTATTGTTGGTTGCGCACGCATACCCCGTTCAAAATGAAGCCATGGAGGCTGCCATTTTGTTCTCCGTTCAAAAGTTTAGCGGCTCGAACAGATCACTGGGAGCATACAACTAAACAAATCACTTTACCTCTCACAATCTCTGAGCATAAGTAGTTGGTCTGGTGCGAAAACCGTGCTGAAAACAAAGCGAATCGTACAAACGGCTTGCTGTAGAAGAGGCCGGTGACTGCCGACAACGTTAAAACTACGTGCTGAACTACGCTGTGTTGATGCTGTGACGTTGCGTCATTTGACGGCCAAAATGGCGGCACGGGGGAAGCCTTCTCCGGCGTGACGTCATCATCGACGAATCAAGTTGTACCATTTTTAACCAATCAGTTCACAGTTCAGAGGGCGACATCAATCTCTAACTAGAAATTGACTTACCAGTCAATTTGAAGACCGCCCTTGGAAATTGGGAGCTAGTCGACTGATCGAGAATTACCGAGCAGCAATGTAGAAAGCTCGGCTGATGGGCCAGGTAATAGACAGGATCAAGGTGTCATAGACTTCTAACATTAGAATTAGAAAGTTCAATAGAAGATGCACATTTTTATTATTGAAAGCCAGATATGCATGTTTTATTTTGTTTATAATCAACCTGTGGTTACATGTATAGGTCATCTAACATACATGTACATGTTGTGACATAACTCCTGCTGCTCCTGTATCCATTATGACTGATGTTGACTGCAAGTACACTAGTGATTGCAATACCAAACTGGAAGCTGGTGCAGTCAAAGAAGATTTAGGTTGCAAGCAATGTTTGAAGGTGATGTCTGCATTACCCAGTGTCAAGGATGGTGGTGCTAGATGTATGATCGAGTGACCAGTTTTCGGGGTAGAACAGTTTTCGTGGTACTCCCGTTTTTCCCATTCATTCACGTGCGCGCCCGCGAGACATAAACATTTCACGGTAAATTAATATCTCTATTTTCGATACACAACAAAATAATTACGGACGCAAAGCGAGTAACGCCGCAATCGAGCGGTAAAATCTTAGGCCTACATGGCTTAGTACCACGAAAACCGGTCACACCATCATACCAGTAGCTATCACAAATCACATTCATTGTCATTGACACCTTTCATTGTGTTCTCTGATTTGAAATACCGTATTACAGAAATCTTCTAGCATGACTGTGATTATGGTATGATTGTGAGAGTCTTTCATGTCTTGCTTCTTTGGCAAATTACTTTCTGACAGCATCAAGTCCTAGGAAGTTAATACTAGTATCAAGATGGATATTTTGGTGCATTTGTTTTCGGAAACTGTGGTTATAAATTTGCACCCTGTAACGAGAAAAGGAAGATGGTTTTGAGTACGAGGCAATAAGCATCCAGTAATTTAGCATATGACTTGCTTTGACACCAGAAAAAGACCACAGTGATGCGTTGATAGCACAGCAGTGTAGGCTAATGCACACTGCTGCACACACACACAGACACAGTCACAGCTCTTCTATGCTCTGTCTCAGTATGATTGATTGACACTAGGCCTAGGCCTAGGCCTGTAGGCCTAAGAAAGGTAGGCTACCCTAAGGCCTAGCTACATAGGCTGGGTCTAGACCTTAGCAGCTTAGGCCTACTGGTACGGCGGTACCGGTACGCCACAAGACAGTAGGCCTAGGCTTAGCCTATAGGCCTTATCGCACCTACCACGTGTGAAGCCACCTACCACCTGAGGTGGAAAAGGCCCAAACATCAGCGCCCCCGCTGTACATTTACAATACATTGTGCAATGCATTGCGTGCATTTTATGTAAACATTGGCTGATGTTTGGGCCCTTTCCGCCTGGCTGGCTTCATCACACGTGCTAGGTGCGATAAGGCCTAGCTAATTTTATGCAAACATTGGCTGATGTTTGGGCCCTTTCCGCCTGGCTGGCTTCTTCACACGACGTGCTAGGTCATAGGTGCGATAAGGCCTAGCTATGTTTACATAAAATGCACGCATGCATTGCACAGTCAATGTATTGTAGGCCTCGGCCTAAATGTACAGCGGGGGCGCTGATGTTTGGGCCTTTCCGCCACCTGCTGGCTGGTTTCACACGTGCTAGGTGCGATGCCTAAGGCAAGGCCATTGAAGGCCTGATACGTACTAGGCCTACACGATTGGTGATGATGATCAGTGATGATGGTGATGGGCGATGATGATCATGATGATAGGGGCCTACCATGCACACATACCACAGCCACAGCAGCAGTGACAGTGAGTGACAGACAGCATGACCATGCATTCATGCATGCATAGCCTAGGCCTACATCATACATGCATGCATTGCATGCATGCATGACAGCAGACACGGCAGCGACTGCGGATTAGGCTAGCCACAAATCACGCTAAATATACGAACAAACATCACTTTCTATGATTTGACCTCTGTGACCTTGAAAAATAGGTCAAATCCAAAACCCGTTATATATGTTATGTATCCTTATTAGCTACACCTATGATAAAAATTTACAGATGATCTAGTCATTAGTTCAGGAGTTATTGCACTTTTTGTGTTTTTGGTTTCCACCACCTGGTGGCCAAACTGAGAGTCGAATCGGACCGAAACTTGGTGTCGTGGGTCATCTGACCTAGGGGTATATATGAACCAAGTTTCAGATCAATAGCTCCAGCGGTTACGAAACGTGCCATGCTAACGGACGACGGACGACGACGACGACGGACGACGACGACGACGGACGCTGCGCCATCGTAATAGCTCACCCCAGTGAGCTAAAAATGACAATCAGATACCTTTCCAAAAGCACCTAAAATTATAAAAATTAAAAATTCCAGGTCATACCAGTCCCATTTACAATATTTTTATAATACATTGAAGAAAAAAACTACCAAGCACTGAATGAACTCACTGCTGAGGTAGTATTCCATTAGATATACTGTAAATGGTTAAAATATTCAACTTTACAAAGTAAAACATGTTTAGCCACGGCCGAGTTAACTAGGCCCTCGACAAATCAGATGACGCAATTTCTTCACTCCATGACACAAGTTACGCTGAAAGGGTAAATGTCGTCCTGGGTATATACAAAGATTACCCAGGATCTCAATCTTCACTAAAACAATACCCTGGGTGTAGTTTCGGTAGCCGAACATCACCCAGCTTCCATGGCTTCCGCAATCTGTGCCTAAGAACGAGTCCTATTTAGAAATTCCGTGGAATCTCGCGGTCTCGCGCCGCGGTACATGTTGAGTGTAGCTGTTCATGACATTCTTCAGGCGGTCACGTGACCACGGGCGAGACAACCACGAATCCAGGTGTCATACTACGATGCTGGGTGATGTTCGGCAACCGAAAGTACACCCAGGGTATTGTTTTAGTGAAGACTGAGAACCTGGGTAATCTTTGTGTATACCCAGGACGACATTTACCCTTTCAGCACAAGTTACTATCACAAGTTAGCTGTAAAGCTGCACTTCCATGAGGCGGGCACGGAGGCAGGTGCGGGTGCAACTGCGGGCGTAGTATGTCCATGAAACGAGCACGGATGCAGACATTTTCATGCGGACACAGGCATTTTCATGCAGGTTTTGGTTTGGGGAACTGTCAGTGGAAGTTTCATCATTACGATGACGCGATACCACGCGAACAGCATGCTGGCGCAAAAAAAAATCGCCATTAGAACAATTCCAATCCCGCATATGCGCCCATGCCTGCGTTGTGGAAACGGCTGCAAGAAAACACGGATCCGTTTTTTCTGCTCGCCCCGGCGTCCGCACCAGCCTCGTGGAGATGAGCTTATTTGACACATTGAGCACGCTGAGCACAGATGTTGTGAGACATTGTGGGCCTACTATCACAGGGACTTTTTGGATGTATCATACCAGAAAAAACTCCTGACCCCTGATTGTCCAATATTTGCTGGAAATTCTGAACACACTTCATATCTGCCATCATTCCTTTGAATCATTTGTGAGCCTCCACTACAAAACCAGTGTTAAAGCCATACAATCACGAGAGCTACCGTAGCTGTCGATTCACATTTTTGTTCGAACAAAAATGCGAGAAAGTTTCTTAGCAAAAGTTAGATGACGAAAAACAAGTGTTGTGGTCAGAGTCGATCATCAATCAGATTATTTCACATGGAAGCATGCCACTTTCACGTGACTTTTTCAACGAGTGTTATGTGTAACGTGTTCGAACCAAAAATGTGAATCGACGGCTACGGTAGCTCTCGTGATTGTATGGCTTTAAGTCGCACGGAAAATGAGCCTACACAGGCAAAAATGTTGGATGAAAATTGGATATCCAGGCATTTTCTATATCCATTTTTCATCAACCGGATGAAAATTGGATATCGAAAATGCCTGGATATCCAATTTTCATCAGAAATGTATTTCCATATTATATCAGATCTATATCCATTTTTCATCCAACAGGTTACATAATATTTTCATCCCATATTTATGAAATTTGCATATTGGTATGGATGATAGTGGTATAACGTTGCAAGTTGAGTCCTTCTTGCATTTTCATGGCTTTACTTTTGCTCTGCTGCATAATGGTTTTTAGTCGGAAACTAATCTGATATAAATTGCATGATGAAAATCTTATAGATAGCATTTTCTATATCATTTTTCACTTGGTTTGTATATCCATTTTTTATCAGATTCATATCCAATTTTCATCCAACATTTTGCCTGTGATACCGGTAAACGTACTGACATGACACCAGGAGATAAAGAGAGAAATAGAATCGCTCAGACTTCACAACAGACAGAGAATACTGAAATTGACAAATATACTGGCTGCAACTTGCTAACCTCAGAGTGACTGATGACTGGTTTTGTGGTGGAGAGTCACATTCGTGAGGCGGTCTAGGAAAACCCGTCGGATGTCGCGTTAATGGCCTTGGTGAACCCGCACATTCCAATAGCTGAAATGTACTACGTAACAGGTGAACAGAAGCAGATCAATGCACAGGCAATCTGACAGCCCGGGTTTTCCTAGACCGCCACACATTTGTTAATTCCAGTGTTGTCTGTCTATTGTGAAGTCCTGAGTGATTCTATTTCTGTCTTTATCTCCTGGTGTCATCTCAGTACATTTACGCTTATTTTCCGTGCGACTTAAAGCCGCACAGTATAGACAGATGGGCAGTGTTCTCCACACCAGTTAAAAAATTGGCGGCCCGCCCCTCTTAAAAATACCGACAGCAAAATCTGCCCCTCTTAAAAACGGCCCGTCCCACTTAAAAATTCATCCGCCCTAATATTTATGATTTAGATCGCTCAATTATGCATCTTAGATGCTCAGAAAACGCATCTCAAAGCACCTAAAATCCAAATTTCGCTGGGGCCCCCAGACCCCCGCCAGAAGATGTCTCGCGCGGTGCCTTCGGCACCACGCCCACCGCCACCCCTCTTAGACCAAAACCTGTGGAGAACACTGGATGGGTTATAATCGGCGAGCATAATCTCGGTCACCCAGGTGCTGTTTGGAATCTGGGAATCCGTATTGCAGCACTGTGGAACGAAACGGCTGGCTGCCCAAGACTACACGCAGCATTGGGGATTCCCCGAACCTCGATACAGGATAATGCTATAATGTGAGGTTCTATGGTTCTATACATTACGCACGCCTGTAAACGAGGTTGCACTAAAATTCGGCTGAACTGGAAGTGATTAGCTGTGCATACTGTGCGGCTTTTCAGCCCTAGGCAATTTTTCTGCCGCGACTCCCAGATCATAGGCGATTTTTTTCAGAAGAAAAAAAACTTCAAGATTTTTTAAAAGAAACTACTTTGCCAATCTTATAGAAAATAGGGTTTAGGGGTGGATGGATATATTCGTCCATAGGATTTGAGAATAAATTTTGGTAAACGGATATATCCGTCCGTAGGGCTGGAAGAGTTAACACTGGTTTTGTAGTGGAGCGTCACATTTGGAAAGAGATCGTCTAAGTATTCAACCCAGCACTCCGCCGTCATTCAAACTCCTTGGATGAATTTTGAATTTCGCTGCCGAGTTGAATCGAACAACATCAGAGCCCACCACAAAACGTCTTGTCATTAGCACGTGCTGACCGTAGTTTACAAAGCATGTCGGTTTTGCAATCTCCCGTGCACGGACTGGTGGAGGAAAGTTTGGTGTAAAACCTGCAATGATATGAATTATGAAAGAATGAATGGCCCGGTGATGAAGAAGCAAAATGTGAGCCGCTCTGGCAAAAGCAGACGCATGTCGCTCCTTGCTTGGCAGGTTGAGACCTAATCCCGAATGAGGAACCGGACGAACTAACGTCACGACGTGGCGCTGCGATCGATGAGACCGAAGTTTCGTTTTTCAACGTGATTTCCAGTCATTTCCATTAACTTCTGGCGTGAAATAAACCCTATTTTTTCGGTCGCATGACATCAAAATTTACACCATCTTGTCGGGGATGAAAATTTCTGCAATTTCTTTGCTTTTTCCCTTAAAATAAAGAGGTAGGATGCCGATAACGGCAACGTCTTTATCTCATTTTTTCCTGTAGAAAAATGTACAGCAGATTTTTTCATGACGCAACGTCAGCACATAAAATGACGTCAATGACGTCGGTTCGGTCACATCGATCGCTGCGCCGACCTGTCGGGATAAATGGCACGCGGGTTCCCATTGCTGCGGCGCTCCCTAAATTTCTTCTCCACAAACGTCGACAACCGACATATGCAATGCGAATTTTGTCCCCTGCTAAATCCTATATTGATAAGTCATCAGCACCAGTTGACCAATGTAGCATGGGGATTCCCATTGTGATGTCATTCCCGGAGTCTCCCTTGTGCCCAGAACGAGTGTTTACACATTACAAGCATTGCAGTATGCAGCTGATAGTACAGGTCGTGCCAGGATATACAGCTTCCTGCTTCCTGAGAAGTGTGGTGTCGATTTTCTTCGCGAATATACAGTACATTGCACAATTGACCTCCCTTTATCCACGTACCTTCCTCGGACGTGGAGCGGAAGGTATCGTTCAGTTCATCGCGTATGGTACGGGTACGTCACGCGTCTCTGTCGGGTGAATGACGTTGCGTCTTCACTGCATGCCTTCCATGACGCCGCGCCACGTACTCGGAAGATATGAGGATGACGCTGCATGTGGTACGCGGGTGGTGCGCTGCGCGGAAGGGAGGTCAATTGTGCAACGTACTGTATTTCCCCGCAGAGAATTTTTATAAGGCCCTTTACCGCGAATATTTCTCCCCATGAATGTTGGATTTTTAGGCCACTCGTGAACATTTAGGATGCGAAAATACTTCGCTTTACGGTATGAAATCTGAAATGATCTATTTCTTCCATTCTCTCCTGTAACCCTAACCCTGGTATGGGTGTCATCTTAGTTTGCTGAGGCTCACCTTCTGAGGGACATGCGTCTCTTTTTGCCAAAATGGGTCACAAATTGTAAAGATTGGCCACCAGTACAGCATTACCAAGCTTCATAGACAAAATGTATGGTAGGAGGAAACCGGAATATGGGATTAACCATGGCTCTTCACATCCGTCACATGGGACAGTAAGCCGTGGTGCCTTGTACCTTGTACCTTTACAAGGGCAAGTAAAAGACCCCATCCAAGTGAGGAACATGAGTAGCTTGAGATGATCTCTTCCGTACTTACCAGGGTCAATAGACAATTCTCAAATTGACATAAATGAGAAAGATCTGCGCACTTCCGCCAAAATCACAACCATAAACCTCGGTCTGAAACTGAATGACGTGACGCAGAGAATCCCACAACAGTGACTTCGACGACATTGCATCAGAGTTGACCATTGCTAAATCATGGAATACGTCACATCAGCTGGTTTCAGATCGAGGTTCTGGTTGTGATTTCGGCGGAAGTGTGGAGATCTGCGAATTCGAGAATCGTCTAATGCCGCTTCTGTACCGTATTCGTCAAATGCAGTGGTTTCGGTAATGACGGAAAAATCTAATACAATGCTTACCTGTAAAATTTCTGAAATAATGCGTCGTCGGCTTTCATTCGTGTCACAAGATTGTTCCACTCCGTCGGCAGGAGGTTCCTCATGCCGTATGCATCCTTGGCACGGTACGCTAACTTCCACTTTGGTTTTCCGCTCTGGTTAGCTTCTGTCACGTTTAAGATGTACGTCTCGTGGTCTAACACCAGCTGGAAGGAATTTGGACTCGTGATGTGTATTTTAGGGGCTAGAAGGGTTCGCCAAGTCACCAAATCCAAACCAAAAGTATCAAATCCCCCAAATATATGTGGGGCAGTCTAGGAAAACCTGTTAGATGTCTGTATTACTGATGCTCAGCAGAATAAACTTTAGTTTGGTTGCCAGAAGTTCTGCCGGATTTCCCTACATTAAAGCCCCACTGTATTGAATTTGAAAAGCACAAATCATCGCCGCGATTCCCGACGTCAGTGTGCACGACGTCAGTGTAGTGTAAAATGCACTACGCTCCATCTGAATACATTAGAGCTCTCCCTGTCGTTTTTTCTAATCTGTGCTGAAAACTACATGTAGGCCTTGATTCTCTGAAGTTGGTATGGAGGCAAGCATTTTGGGCACCTAAGGAGGCCATGAGACCTCTATGTGCACTTTCCTAACATTTTGAAAATATCGTAAAATTCAATACAGCGAGGCTTTAAGGTGGATTTATACTTCTGACACCGACACTCGCCTTAATAGGTTACGCCGGTTTGCGGCGTCAGATGGCGAGTGCTGGCATGCATGTTAGCGTAGGCGACCTGACCGCACGTTAGCGTCATTGTCCCAAGTGTAAACCCACACACGGAGATGTTCAAATGTACCGACCTATGCACTCCGTCTGTATTGCTGAACTCAGGAAATATTGCGCCAACAGGTGACGGTATACGGCGAGTGCTTGCTGATGTGGACAGGAATGGCGTATGCTGGCGGCTGCGAGCGTATTCTATAGTACAGGGGGTATAAATCCACCTTTACTTGAGCAAATCGATGATATACTCACATGTGTAGTATTTTTATGATCACCGTCAACTTCATAAATGCGATACGCGCTGTTACCGACACCATACGTCGTCACACTCGGAGAGATAAACGCCATGTTGGTTGGACGAGACGTGTTTTTCTCGTCGAAGAAAATCTCAAATTCGTCTCGGTGTGTGTGGCCGAAGAATTGAGCTGCAATCGTGCTCTCATATCTGGAGATGGAGAAGATGATGTCAGATCTCAGAATAGGACTGTTTCTGGGGGCATGGTTGTTTGAAGTAACTGTATTATACGTGCGCCGGTCACCATCCACGTAGCGATCGTGCTCAATTTTGTTTAACTTCTATTCTAGCTCGGAGGCCAATGCACGAACCACTACATGTAGGTCGTAAAGGAAGAAATTCTCCACTAACTTAGGGTGGCCCTAACTAAAATCTAATATGAGCTAGGGCCTAACTTATGGCCCTCACTAAAACCTGACATGAGCTGGGGCCTAACTTAGGGTGGCCCTAACTAAAATCTGATATGAGCTGGGGCCTAACTTAGGGTGGCCCTCACTAAAACCTGATGTTAGCTACGGCCTGAAGATCTGGGCCCGGTTGCACAAAACTCATAGCGCTATCTTGGTGTTAGTGCTAACTTTATGTTAGATGACATAAAAATCCATTGTCTTTTCACGTCATTTAACATAAAGTTAGCGCTAACATCAAGTTAGCACCAACATGAGTTTTGTACAACCCAGACCTGGTATTATCTTTGGCCTAACGGAGGAAGGCACGAAGATCTGATGCTAGCTACAGTACAGGTCACAATGGGGAACCGGAGGAACTAACGTCACGACGTGGCGCTGTGAGCAGTGCGACCGAAGTTTCTTTTTTCTAACTGTTTCCATTTATTTCTGGCGTGAAAAGCACCCGTTTGTTTCGGTCGCCTGGCATTAAAATTTACACCATCTTGTAGCAGATGACAATATCTGTATTTTGCGGTGCTCTTTTTCCTTAAAATGAAGACATAGATGGCGATTATGGCAACGTCATTATCTCATTATTCCTGTAGAAAATGTACGGCAGATTTTTTCATGACGCAACGTCAACACCTAAAACGACGTCAATGACGTCGTTTCAGTCGCACTGCTCGCAGCGCCGACCTGTCGGGATTTCCGGCACGCGAGTTCCTCATTGACATCCCTAAATTCGCGAAAGTTACGCGCAAGTCACTCGTAACTTACGCAACAACTCACGAGCTATGTTACGCGTAACTTACGAGGAGAATTACGCGGTGAGTTACGCGAATTTCGCTAGCTACGCAGTGATTAATGAGGCGAGTTACGTGATTTTGGCGAGTTACGCAGTGAGTTACGCAAAACCAAAGCCGTGAGTTATGCGTAAATTACGCGTAACTTACGAGTAATATAGGCGAAGCCGTAGGGATGTCAATTGTGACCTGTACTGTACAGCCTAAGTGAGGGTGACTTGAAGATCTGACGTTAGCTAGGGTCTAATCTAACCGAGGATGACTTTCAATTTTTCCTTATTATGATCTGACGCCATACCAGGGCCTGTTGTGGACAGGATGTTCCCCTTGTCTGTAGTTCTCAATAATAGCAAAGAATCAACACAACTTCAGGTAATAAACATCTTTAAACGAGGAACTCACCTGTTTATGATGTGGTAATAGTTAAAACTCCAGGTTTTTAAACAAGAGCTTGAATCCCCGGGGGGTATGTGGCCGATTATATGCACCTTTTCTTTATGATCCTCGGCATACTGTAACGTTTTGATGAGAAATTTTAACTCGTCGGTTGGGTCGGTCGTGTTGATCAACATCCACCAGTTCTGCGAGTTACAGTAGTTCATGTTCAGTGAAATGAGTCGGAGGCCCGGGCGGATCTTTGTCGTATAGTATGCACCCCTGAAACGTACGGACATTAAAGCCACACTGTATCGAATTCAGAAAATCCATACGTCTTTTGACGTAAGTCTAGTGTACTCATTCTGCATAATGCGTCGTGTATGTAGAAATCGGCTAACCTTCCTACACTCCGCAGCAAGCAACCAGATTCCGTGTTCAACGCTTTGGGATTTTCTCGTGCGCCCAATCAGAAGCCTCGTTTCTTCGTCATTCACAGAAGAAAAAATATCAATGATGTCATTTCATCAAATTTTGATTGGTCAACGTCATTACCAAGAACATGTCATGCACGTAGGTCTGTACAACCTTTGCCGTGATTGGTTGCTATTTTTGGGACGGGGGAAATCAGTTGAACACGGAATGTAGTTTGCTTGCGTGAAGGTCAAGGGAGGAGAAGCCTGAACTCAGTGAAGATGAGTGTACTGTGCTCTATCATGTCTATCTGAATACATTAGAGCACTCCCTGCTGTTTTTACAATGTGTGCTGAAAAGTAGGGCGTTAAAAATTATCGGTAAGCTGGTTTGAAGTTGGTCGGATCAGAGTGCCAGTTGGCGAAGTGTCATGCCTTTGTTTTTCTATCCGTTGTCAGTAAAGTGTGTAAGGACCTACGGTCCTCTAACCACAATCTGTGTACCGGTACTTACCAGGGCCAATTAATAATGCTATGGTTTCGACACCGATGGAAAAATCCAATTAACCCCTTGATGGTTCAAGATGACCAATACTCACTTTTTCATATTTGGACCCATGTCGTTCTTTGGTACCCAGTGACCCCAGCTATCGATCAGTTCGTTATATAACCAGGAGATGGAGCGATTGCCATGGACGTACGGTGGAGGGAAACTAAATGAATGAGGAAAAAGGATAAAATATGGTGAAACAGACGGGATCTTTTTGATAGATGTGAAATCCAACGAAAACAGATGGAAACCTTCAAAACCAAGCAACGGCTGATGGAGAGTTATCATCGAGTTTTCACATCGACCCAGTTAGGCCTAGTACACTGTTTAGCAAAGATTGACTGCATGTTTCTGTACGCTTTAACCCTTAGGGCCGTATGCACCAAGCAAAGATAATCTTCAACTCAGGTTGAGCCACAACTTTTCAATTGTTCAGGTTTACTGGGGTATGATCTGACAATGGAAAAGTTGTGGCTAAACCTGAGTTCAAGATTATCTTTGCTTGGTGCATACGGCCCTTAGAGCGCCGAGTTTTTTCAACTTTTCCTTCCCCTGTGACCGGGGTTTTTTCGAAAAAAATTTTTTTTTGAAAAAAAGAAAAAATGCATGTTTTGAAATTTTAATTTTATGACCTTTTCCAAGTATACTCTCGGTAACGGTCCTAAAAAAGAGAATTGTCGCAGCGAGTATACTCAGTAACGGCGCTCTAAGGGTTAAAAACCTTTGAATAAGTTTGGTGTGGGAACAGCCAGACATACCATGAGAGCAGTGTTCTAAAATACTGACCATGCCCATCACTCGTTTTAACGATGTATTGCACGACGTCCCCGTGAACAAAGTTCACTTCACGGTTTTGTTCGAATAAATTTTAACAACGGACGGTACCCTTGCTCAGGGCTCACACTTGGGTCTAAAATTAGGGAGAAATAATGTCTCCCTCCTCAAAATTTTGGGAGGCTTCACTCTCAAGAGGGAGACTTCACATAAAGTTTGTGGACGACATATCTAACAAAGTTGTTTGATTTCAGCCTCTTTGCAAGAAATTAACACTTAATGATGATATTTTAGGGCATTTAGGAGCGGATTTGGGCATTTTGGGGTGCATAAAATGCTTCAGAGGGGATCATATACCCCTAAAAAAAAAAAAAAAAAAATTTTTTTTTTTTTTTTTTTTTTTTAGGCGACTTTATGTCTCCCTGGGAGTTATTTTGGGCGAAATTTTCGCCCCACGTCGCCCACATCGCCCCCAAATGTGAGCCCTGACTTGCTATTATACATTGTCATAGGCCTAACCAGGTTGATCCAAAAATTTACTACTAAGAAAAACCAAACTTAAGACACTAACCTGTTCACCGGGGCACTTTCATGGTTCCCCAAGGAACTGTATACCGGAGTTTGGGGGAAATATTTCAGGAATAACTTTGTTAGGTTCTTGTAGATATAGATCTGTTCCTTTTCTGTTTGGTCCCAGATTCGGTGCGACGGGAGATCACCAGTCCAGTAGATGATGTCGAATTTCTCGCTCTGATTCAGGTGGGTGAACAGATTCTCCAGGGTCCAGTAAGGTACGTCACATTTTGTACCACTCCCCCACTGGCCTGCACCCTTCGATGGTGATGCTGGAATACAAACACACACCTTATGATTTCATGGAACAATTTTTAGTTTATTTTGTTTAAAGCCCTGGGCCCGGTTGCACAAAACGCACGACAGCGCTAACTTGGTGTTAGCGCTAACTTTATGTTAAATGACGTAAAAATCCATTGTCTTTTTACGTCATCTAACATAAAGTTAGCGCTAACACCAAGTTAGCGCTAACATGAGTTTTGCGCAACCCAGCCCTGGTCAATCCTGAAACCTTTCAGTAGAACTCAGACATGTCAGATGAGCTGCTCATTCAGCGCTACAATCTGAGCATTTCCGACCGGTACGCGTTTATGTTATACACCTGGGTGGAGAGAGGCCAGTAAGGCAAAGAGACCTTCCCAAAGTCTCACCCACAGTAGAGTTGTCGTCTGAACGGAACAGTTCAATGTTCCAACTGTGCCAGATTATAAGGGTATTGTAGACTAATCCCCCTTATGAAATGCATGAACAACCATAACGAAACTGACGCCAATTAAAATACTTTACATGCGGTTACAAGCTTAAGCTGGAAATCATGGGTGATCAACATTGAGTTGTTCAAATTGGCCAAATGACTGCATTGCCAATAGGAAAACAATGTTTACTAGTGGATTATCGTTACAATGAACTGTGCTGGGAACGTTCCAGGCATTGTTTGATTGTGGTGCGCTCAGAACAGTTCCGATAAGAACACTCGGGAGCAGAACAGTTACTGTGCCGGTGTGAAAGGAATCGAAGTCCCCTGGTATCAAAGTCCGGTCTTACTGGACAGCGAGGGATTAGAATATATGGCTGGAGAGACCATGACTCTTCAAATATAACCTTACAATAGATCCACTTAATTGTTGAATGACGGATTGAGAGGCATGGCTAGAAACCAAGCGCCAGAGATTAGAATCTCAACCAGCTCGGGTTTGTAACCTGGGTTTCTCAAATTTTCAAAATTATAAGCAAACCTGTCATCCCTTCTCACGGGATCAGGACAGGAGGTAGGTGATCACCCACGCGATCTCTTGCTGCAATCAGGGCCGGATCCCGGATTGACAGGAAGTGGGGCGTAGTTCGACGTCGCCCGACGGAGGTGGTGAGCACCTATAGAAGGAAGCCCAACGGGGGGTCTGGGGGCCTCCCTCATAAAAATTTGACAATTTTAAGTGCTTTTAGATGCATTTTCCTGGCATCTGAGAGCAAAATACTTGAATTTTTATGTGATTAAAGTTTTTTGCTAAAAAAATCACTGCTCTGCCAAAAATAGGGGGCGTACGCCCCCCCCCCCAACCTGGATCCGGCCTTGGCTATTCCGCGGCGGACATTCACTTTTCAACCTGTTACGAATGGGGTTAATATTCTCTGATGTGTATATTCGACGGGCATGATATATCAGGCCGAATTCACCGCCAAGCCTCGCAGCAATTCTGAAGGGATCATTTCCAAATTTGAGAACTGCATCCTGATATGCGGTAATTCCATCCATGACACCTGGCGGTGTGACAGGAATCAGCGTCCTAGGAATGCATATCCGCAAAACAATAGCCCGCTATTGTAAGGTTATATTTGAATGGTCATGGTCTCTCCAGCCATATATTCTAATCCCTCGCTGACCAATAACACCGGACTTTGATACCAAGGGACTTCGATTCCTTTCACACCGGCACAGTAACTGTTCTGCTCCCGACTGTTCTTATCGGAACTGTTCTGAGCGCACCACAGTCAAACAATGCCTGGAACGTTCCCAGCACAGTTCATTGTAACGATAATCCACTAGTAAACATTGTTTTCCTATTGGCAATGCAGTCATTTGGCCAATTTGAACAACTCGATGTTGATCACCCATGATTTCCAGCTTAATCTTGTAAACTGCATGTAAAGCATTTTAATTGGCGTCAGTTTCGCTATGGTTGTCCATGCATTTCATAAGGAGGGATTAGTCTACAATACCCTTATAATCTGGCACAGTTGGAACATTGAACTGTTCCGTTCAGAGGACAACTCTAGTGGGATTCGAACCCGGTACCCTCTGACCGCTAGTCAGAGACCCAAACCACCACTGTACATACATTGTGTACACCATCGTTAGCTCCTTAACCCTTCTGGTTACCAGCTTACGGAGGCCATTTTAGTTTTTTTCTGACTTTTATTCCATGATTTACATGTATTGTATGAAGAAACGAAGAGAAACTGAATAAACAACTATGATCCGGTGACCGGATCCCGCAGAAATTCTGTGGGGTTCGGATGACCCGGTGACCAGGTCCCACGTAGCAAAAGGGTTAAGTTACATGTACGTCCTGGAAACCCTAAATACCAAATCAAAAACTTACGAGCAGGGCTGTCCCCTTTTGTACAACACAGCGGTTCGTCACACTCAATGACTGCACCAACCGTGTAGTTAAAGTCCATGTGGATGTCCGACAGCTGGAGAATTTGGAGTTTAGGAGCTGAAGCCTGGAAAACAATTCTCTAGAAATACTTAACATGTTCTTTTCTACAGTAGAAAATGTGCGTAAGGCCATACCAATATGATTGTTCGTTTAACGGATTTCCCTCATGCCTAAAATCCCAAAAGTGAAAAAAATTTTTTTTGCTCCCGCTTGTTTAAAATGCTGTAAATTAGAAAAAAAATTTTTTTGCAAATGCGGGAAGGCTTTGTTTTTTTACCGCCCGCATGCTCGAAACGCCATTTCAGGAAAAAATATATAGGCGCAAAGTCATCAAACATCGCCAAAGTGAATAAATTCATAAATTCATCGACAGTGATTGTCGTTGATGCCCTGCTCTTGCCTGTGCTGCCCTTAAAAAATCTAAAATCCTTGGATTTTAGGCCTAAGAATTCATTTTGTTACCTTCACGCTCACCCTTATGTGACCACATAAAATTTATACAACTTATGGTTAGCATTTTTTTTTCTTTTTTTTTCGCCCTCATGCTCAATCATGTATGGCNACGAACAATCAAATTGGTATGGCCTAAGTCAGAGACATGCAAGTCAGAAAATCACCCATCTCGGATGACTTCCAATTTATTGTAATATTATTCCAATAAATAAATCGCATAAGTTGGACACTACGACTCCGATTTTCGGCTATCTTGGATGAAATGCATGGTCTAATGTATGCACTTCCAATAAAAACCTGTCGTGCAAGTCAGATCATGCCATCTTGCCTGTGCAATAAGAGCAGTCAGCCGTGCGTTTTGCCAAAAGATGGCAGCCAAGTTCTAGCGGACCAATACACAGGAAAATCCACGTGATTGGTGCTCGATCAAGAATGAATGGGTCCGCTATATTCATTGTATCCATGACATAGGCCCAGGCCTACATGACGTTGTGACGTTGCGTGTTTTGCCCACCAGCTTTCTTCAGCAAAGCAATGAATTTTGCCCACCACCTTTGCGTCATTACGGCGACGTCAGCAATGGCGGACACTGTCGGAGTTACGTACGTCATGGATACGATGAATACATTGAATTGGGCTGTAGTGACACCTTTTGGTCAACTCACTGACTGTTCCTACTGGCATGCTTCTAAGTTCTAAAATATTCAGATCTCACACGAACTCAAAACTTGCCTGTTGGGCAAGTAGGCCCATATTCAGAGATGTCCAAACCAAGGTTAGGAGCAAGAAGTTCACGGAATCTTTTCCCATCTTACCGGGGGAAGAGTGGGCGTGATGACTGGTGGTTTAGGGGTCTTGGGTAACGTCACATTCCAATCCTTCAACGGATCTTTAATCGTTGAACACTTGGGGAAGAGGATACCGCAAACCTTTGACACGGACATCGTCACGTGACGAGCGGTGTAGAAAAACTCATCCTGAAAATAGAATTGTGATCGTTTAAAATGAAATGGTCCCCGGACCATGTGCTCACCTGGGTGAATGTACCAAAAGAGCGAACAAGAAGTGTTAAGTAAATCCATTCAACATAAATAACTAGCTTATCATCACCGCTCGTCCCAACATTTAGCTCCCGTGCTGATTATTTTGATATTTGATATCAAATATCAAGGTACCGTCCGCTCCAAATTCTTGCCCTCTGCTTCATATTTGATTTTTGTTTCGTTTATCAAATATCAAACAACCTCCCGACCTGATTTTCCCAGACCTGGACGATCCTATTCCTAGCCAGACTAAACAAACTGGCTTGTATTGCATGTAATTCATGTATGCCAGAAACACAGTCATACAAATTATTAAATATCAAATATCAAAGCTCCTCCCCCCCCATCAAGTATATTGCAGAGTAATTCATGACCAAAAAATATCAAATATCAAAGGCCCTCCTGATCAAACATTGTCACCCATACAAAATATCAAATATCAAAGGCCCTCCCTCCCCAATATCATAAGGTTGGATGATGATAAACAAGTAATTTATGTTGAACGGCCTAATGTGGGAAACATCATACCAGGTTTCTTTGTTTGTGGTATTATTTGTTGATATCATATGAGCTAAAGTACATATTTGGCCACCAAAATGGGTCAAAATCCGGAATATGGTTTGGGTGTGAACCGTAAGCAAGCTATTCATACCTTAAATTCATCGATGACAGTTTTGCACACATAGTCATCCTCGATTTCAAATAATTGGCAAACAAACTTCAACGTTTTCAGGAAAAAACTCTCAGTTGGGGTACCGTGCTTCGCAACTTCTATGAAAATTTCAGCGGCGGCCTCGCATTCCAAGCACGAAACGTGAAACTGCACGTTTGAGGTCCTGTAACTTGTTGCTGCGGTCGCTAACTCCTTCACAAAATATTTCCGGTCCAGGAGATATTCCACTAAACTGCTCCGACACCGACTGGACTTCCGGGCGATCATATTCTTGACGAAATATTTCAGTGTTAGCAGACGGGTGTTGGCGTCAACAGATCTGAGGAGGTCAAGGTCGTTCGGCTCTGGTTCGGTGAAGCCATTTTTGATTCGCTGCTGGAGAAATCGTGCCGGGAGACATTGCGTCATAACGTAGGACTCCGAGTCATGATTTACGAATTTCAGCGGTCGTCCTTCTGTAATTCAGATATAAAACATGATAAAGGAGAGTGTATTGAACCAGTATCAAAGGGGCTGTTCATTTTCGTCGCTTGAGGAATCTGAGTTGTGATCCTTGGGAAAACAGAAAAAGCTATGCACTTGCAAATTGCGAGCATTATTTGTTGTGCTGTATACAGAATAATCACTGCAATTTTGTAGCTTCATAGATTTCTCCATTTTCTCAAGGATCACAACTCAGATTTCCTCAATTGACGAAAACAAACAGCCCCTTTTAAAGCCACACTGTACTGAATTCAGGAAGTGCTTACGTCCTCCGACGTTAGTGTAGTGTAAAATGTACTATGCTCTGTCTGAATACATTAGAGCTCTGCCTGCCGTTTTTTCAATGTGTGCTGAAAACTAGTTAGTACGTATCTGGCAAGCATTTTGGGGACCTTCACGAGGCTATGAGACCTCTACCTGCATTCTCCTAACACTTTGAAAATACTGTAAAATTCAATACAGTGGTGCTTTGAAGTGACCCTCATAGGCATTTTGGTGTGCTCATTACACCAATCGGTTGGCAGGAGAATAGGTAGGCCTAGACAATATTGAAACTGACAAACATTTGGTCTCAACCCCCCAAGCTAAGAGCGACATGCGACTGGTTTTGCTGTAGAAGGTCAAAAATAAAACGATTTTCATCATGCTCTGTGAACAGTGATTCCCCCAGGATGTTGGAGGGGCAGGGTGGGGCTTCTATAAAGGGGCACTTTCCGGCGTGATTGGGTTCCAACGGGGGCAACTACAGCAGAAGTTTTTATCCACAAGGGCCGAATTCACTTGCCTCGTACCTCACGCGAGGCTCCATCCAGACAGCATGACATCAAAGAGGGCACCTCCAAAATGATTAATCTAAGTAAAGCTTGCAATAAAATCAACAGAGTATTGAACAAAACACCCAATTTTAACCTCTCTACATGTAGTGTCCATCATAGCTTATTTCTGTTAATTAGTCGGACGGGCTAACCAGAAACATCGTAGGCACATACCGGTACTCATGGAGATGTTTGCATGCTTGGCGGGAAGCCAACTCTGACGGCCACTGTCGGTTGTAGCCTATTCACACAAATCGATCTCTTCATAAAAATGACTAAGACGGGCAAGCTTTATGTCATCGGAAAGGAAATGTCATTGGGAATCCAACCAAACAGTTTTTGAGGCGATTTCTTTCCATGCCAGAGAAATAAAACCAAAAGTTCAGGACACTGTGGAAGTGAAAGCTATCCTCAAGTCGGGATCGTCGGCAAACTCGCCAGTGCCTTGGTGTTAGTGATGCGCACTTCTCGCCGCGAATTCATTTATCTGCGCATCGTTATTATTCAAATATATGCCGCTGTCTAGTCTAATGTTTGCACCCCCGCCGTAGGAGAGATAGACGAGCCTGCCATCGCGTGTAAGACGGTGGGGGTGCATACGGACGATGAAAAATCCAGAGATTCAGAAGGAGGCGGGGCGCGAAAAAGATTGTCAGTGGCAGACACAGCAGGAATGACTGGGCGTGTTACGACGGGCCGTTTGGCGGCAGAGTTGGGGGCCGCGTGGCGGGATTTTTTGGCAAAAAGGGCAGAGTGGCGGGACCCGGCAACGGCATGGCGCCGCGCCACTCCATTTATTGCTAGGGGAATCACTGC
>NMRB01002772.1:59943-77725 GCA_002633025.1 Notospermus geniculatus
TTACTTCATGTTTTGTAGTGCATTTACATTGGACTTCGCTGTGCAAATCTTAGGTAAAAGCATTTGCTAACTTTTATGAATACCAGCCAATAAGTTTCAGGCATAGCCATGAGGGCACACAGATGAGTTTTTTAAATTTGGCAACCAGGCGCGTGCGAATATTCAACTCATTGCCAACATGAGCTCCTTCATTTTCATGGCGCAGGTCACCGAAATTCTGTATCAAGGAGCCCTGTCTCTGGTCTGTGGTCACAAGGTCTTGGTTCAATCCCTACTCTGTCGGCGACCGTTCGACGTAGACTGGTACCCGATCTTAACTTTTTTACATCGGGCTTTTGCATATGTTAGGACCGGACGTGCCTACCGCCTTCGTGCATCTGATTGGTCGGTGCTGGCGCAGGTGGTAAGTATGTGAACTATTATGTTGATAGATTTTCTATTTTTAACATGGAAAACCCCCGGCGTGATTGGTGAATTTCCTGGGTCAAAGGTCGGTCACCTATCTGCATTCTGGTACGTCAGCCGTATTGAGAATTGAATAAATTTACATACACTGTAATTTACATAAAATTTTCAAGTGACGTCACTGTCAGAATTCCTCCACAAATGGCGGCCACGACTGGTCCTACCATTCTTCAAAAGCGACACCATCGGTAGGACCAGGTACTAGTCTACGTTCGACGCCGACGACCCCTTCAAGCCTAGTTCATACTTCGACGCAAGACCATCGGCGTCCGACGCGCGATCAAATCTGGACGCCGGCTTCGCGGAATTGATTTATAGTCCAGCGTACTTTAGCGACAGCGACCAGTTATGAAATGACTCAAGTAATTACAGTCTCGCGATCGGACGCCGACCAAATCGCACGATGGGGGTCGACGTCGAACGCAAGATCACGCGTCGGTCGCCGGCGACGGTTGTGCGTCGAAGTATGAATTAAGCCTCACGCGGTTTGGGCGGCGTCCGATCGCGAGACTCTAATTTTATTACTTGAGTCATTTCATAACGGGTCACCGTCGCTGAAGTACGCTGGTATGGAATATGAATCAACTCCGCGAAGTCGGCGTCCAGATTTTGATTGCGCGACAGANCCCCCCCC
Organism: Notospermus geniculatus; assembly: GCA_002633025.1. NCBI lineage: Eukaryota > Metazoa > Nemertea > Pilidiophora > Heteronemertea > Lineidae > Notospermus > Notospermus geniculatus. Next base: position 61,043 of record NMRB01002772.1, read on the forward strand.
CCCCCATCGCTAGGCATGCAGTGTGGAGTCGACAGTGGCGTCCTTTGGCACAGTCAACATTTCAAGGAGAGCTCGAACATGCAGATTCTAAAGAAGAAATACATGAGATAGGTTAACGTTTTATTGATCGCTTTATATACATAGAATTACAAAATAATTCACCATCTTGGCTTCGAATCAGTTCATAGTGACGATACAATTTTGAAGTACATATCTAAGTAGTTACCAATATGATCATATTCATAAACAGGAAGTCAATTTCCAGAATCTTAGCAAATTTTCAACCCCAACCGGGGTCTTCTTCAGGCTGGCACTTTCAAGTCGAGCTACCAGAAGTGTAAAGCCTAAAGCCTAGTTTATACTTCGACGCAAGACCATCGGCGTCCGACGCACGATCAAAATCTGTACGCCGACATATTACTACTTCATTAGGTCGGCGTCCAGATTTTGATCGCGCGTCGGACGCCGATGGTCGTGCGTCGAAGTATAAACTAGGCTTAAAGCCTAGTTTATACTTCGACGCAAGACAATCGGCGTCCGACGCCCGATCAAATCTGGACGCCGACTTCGCAGAATTGATTCACAGTCCAGCGTACATGTACTTTAGCGACGGCGACTCGTTATGAAATTACTCAAGTAATTACAGCCTCGCGATTGGACGCCGACCAAATCGCACGACGGGGTCGGCGTCGAACGCAAGATCGCACGTCGGTCGCCAGCGATGGTCGTGCGTTGAAGTATAAACAAGGCTTAAAGCATGGCGCACACGAGCGATTTTTTGAGCGACTTTCTAGGCGACTAGCCTTGCGACTACCGGAGCGACTGAACATATTTTTAGGGTTTTTAGTTTTTTTTGACTCGTTTGCGACAAATGCTTCACTGGGAGATCAGTGATGTCGCGGATGACATCACTGATCGACCTCAAAGGTAATTATCGCAAGCGACCTAGTAGTCGCATCGGTAGTCGCCCCCATTTTAGTCGCTCGTGTGCGCCATGCTTAATTCATACTTCGACGCACGATGTCGCCAGCGATGGTCGTGCGTTGAAGTATAAACAAGGCTTAATTCATACTTCGACGCACGACCATCGCCGGCGACCGACGCGTGATCTTGCGCTCGACGCCGACCCCGTCGTGCGATTTGGTCGGCGTCCGATCGCGAGGCTGTAATTACTTGAGTCATTTCATAACGGGTCGCCGTCGCTAAAGTACGCTGGACTATGAATTCATTCCGCGAAGTCGGCGTCCAGATTTGATCGCGCGTCGGATGCCGATGGCGTCGGAGTATAAACTAGGCTCAACACTTCTGGTAGCTCGACTTGAAAGTGCCAGAGCCTGAAGAAGACCCCGGTTGGGGTCGAAAATTTGCTAAGATTCTGGAAATTGACTTCTTGTTTATCATCATTTTGTGGGTCAATTTTTGTGCTTGATCTTGGATACCAATATGATCGTGGTAAAGCCTCGCTTATGTCGCCCTTACGAACAGTCAGAACTAGTTGGCAACTGATAATCGGCGCGTAGTTGGAACTAATTAGTCACAACTACTAGGTGACATAAGCTCTCGGGCGTCAGAGAGTAACTAGTTGCCAACTAGTTGCAAACTAAAAATATCCAGATCCTGAAAGTCGCACATGTTCAACTTCAGCGACTAGTTGACAACTGTATCCTGAAGATAGCCAATGAAATTCGCTTTACATTCCACGTGGCCTAACGTGACCTAATCACCACGTCACTTAAAATCAAAAGAAATCTGTGTCGACATAAGCACTCAAAAGACGGCGATAAACTAGTTCCAGGCAGTTGCGACCGATCGGTATTTTTCTACTCGGTGGCGACATAAGTTACCAGTTGCAACTTGTTGACGCTGTTTCTATCACAGCGTAGGGCGACATAAGCGAGGCTTAACTATTCAGTTTCTTATTAAGGGGCACAGTATTACTTCCCAATCCTGCGCTAAACATACCCGCGTTAAGGAAGACCTCTATTGGCAATGTTGTTAAACTACCGCTTATCAACCTCGGCCCAAGTAGAGTAACTCTCATTCCTAGGATATCCATTTGAATTTTATTGTAATCACACATTGTTCAACACTACAGGGTGTTTCAAAAAAAAGTTGTCATCTCTAAAATATCTCCTAGAACCCAAACCCATGAATATTTTTGGCTCAGATTTGGTATGTAGATAGGGCAGGATGTATGGAGGTGCTGGAGAAATTTTGGCTCTGACCGCTTCATGCGTGGATGAATAAGAGGCCTCGGACTGAGCAGGTGCAAAATGCATTATGAGTATGTCTACACCTAGCAGATTACAAAATCTGAGCCAAAAATATTCATGGGTTTAGGTTCTAGGAGATATTTTAGAGATGGCAACTTTTTTTTGGAACACCCTGTAGAAAGAACAGGCCCCAAATATAGGGCGAAAACCGTCCACACTGTGTTCTCGAATAAATCTTACAATAAAATCATGCTTACCCAACATAGTTTGTCCTCCAGAGAATAAAACCAAAGACTTAGAGGCAAACACAGGAAAAAATAGGAACAGGTGGGAACATGAGACGTCCAAAGTCCAGCAAAAAATGGCCTTGATGAGTTGTCCCTTATAAAGGGCTCAAAACCACCTGATCCCATTGTGCTTCAACCAATAACCAGTGCTGCCATCTGCTTAAAGAGGAGGGAAATTCAAATGGTTCTAACAAAAGGCATCTGTTATAGGACCTATTACTGTGTGCTGCCCTCTATCATAGTTATGATTCCCATTATACATGTACATGTATATCTGATATGTGTACTGCTTTATGTATTACTATTAAGTGTTAAAGCCACACTGTATTGAATTCAGAAATTGCTGACGTCCTCCGCCGTTAGTAGTGTAAAATGTACTATGCTGTATCTGAATACATTAGAGCTCTGGCTGCAGTTTTTTCATTGTGGGCTGAAAACTAGGCCTTGATTCTTTGAAGTACGTATCAGGCAAGCATTTTGGGGACCATCACGAGGCTATGACAGCTCTGCCTGCAGAGTCATAAACACTTTGAAAATGTCGTAAAATTCAATAGGCCTACCATGCCTACTGTGAGGCTTTAAATTTCATGGTCGAATTGTACTCCAGCTCATTTGCTTGCATTTTCCTCTTCTTCTTCCAGTTTTTGTTTAAATCTCTCAAACCCCAGGTCATAAACTTGATCATCAGACAAGTCAGGCTCTGATGTCTTTATCTTCCATATTTCAAAAGCCACGTCAAGAACTTCTTCATCAAGCAAGTCAGGCCATTTCCTTTTTACTGTTTCTTCTATTTCATGGAACAGTTGATCATAGTCCTCAACGTTCTGATTCGAATCTTCACAAACCGGATAATCCTCGCCCTCAGTCGAATCACTTGAGGAATCATCTTCTCCGTGTTTAGCTTTGATTTGAGCGAGACTTTCCTTTGGCAAAGACTCAAACAAACGGTCAAAGATGTGTTCATCTTTTTCCAAGTAAGTGAAATGTTGGAAATACTTCTTGAACATTTGATCATTTTGATAATCATCAGGATCAACATCTGCATATTTAATGACGACAAGTCTTGGAGTTTTCCTCTCCTTCAACCAATATTTATAGGCTTCATTAAACTCCTCCCGACAATAATCACGTTCGAGGTACGACGTCGACATGACGATAATTACCCGTCTACTACTTTTTACGGCATTCAATATATTCTCTTCTATATACCTCCCAGGTGTAAAATGTTGTTTATGTTGACATATTTTATAAGGTGGCTCGTGGTTTTCGAGGTTGGGTATAAGTTCGTTTTCGACCCATTCAGCGTCGGGCTCACAGTAGGAAACAAAGGCATCAAACTTCATGTCAGTTATATCATCGTCATTTATCATATCAAACAAAAATACTTTTAGGGCCTTCTTATAGCGCTTGAGTAGTACGCTGACAACTCCAATTACAAATACAATTATATAGAGTACACCGTATAATAATGTTGTATACGGACCAGGTAATTCTGAATCAGCAGGGCATATTTCTTCATCTTGAAGCATGTACACAGTTCTCCCCCGAAGATGTTCTGGTCTAGCACATCTGATATTTCGGTGTTCTACGAGAATATTACGATCAAGTAGCTGATGAAGCCAGGTTTTCATTTCAATGTTTTTGCAGCTACAATCCCAAGGGTTATTATACAAGTGGAGTTCACCAAGTTTTTCCCAAAATGGCTGCTCACTGTCCTTCACTTTGCTATAGTAATAATTGAGTTGTTTCAAGGGTAGCATAGTTAGGTTATTATCATTCAAGTGTAGGGAGTCTACAAATGGCAAGAATTTGCCTAACAAAACGAAATTTCTCCCATTAATCTCACTTGCGTTTGAGTGACTAAAGTCTATTCTCCTTATCTTCAAGTAGTTTTCCAGCAGAACGAAAAATTCTAAAATATTCGTGAAGTTGGTATCAACAATTCCATTCAAAAGCATGTTTGCATTTGTTGCAGCAGGCACCTGATATTTTATCATTGATGTCACCAATAAACGCACAAAAGATTCAGCTGGTGATATGTTGGTCAGTTTTAAGTTTGAGCAGTTGACTGATACCAAATTATTTGATGGCTTGAAAATGACTTCACAAATTTCCTTCGACACGAGGTTGCATTCCAATTTATCTAGTATTGTTTTATCCCGGATACTGTAGAAGCTGAGTTTAGGTGGTGTTTGGCACCTCTCTTTGTTAGTTGTTCCATTAGACCACGAGTATGTTGAATGTAACGCCCCAAAATAATGATGAGGACTGTCAGCAGCCATTGTAAGTCCAGCTTGTTGTGGGAGATCATGCAGTAATTTTAGGTACGGATAAAGGTGACAGTCACAGTGGAAAGGATTGTGATGTATCCAAATACTACAAAAAAGGCTGGCATCTTTGTACATCATGATAGATGCGCTTCCAAATATGTCTTTGAGTGACCTTAGTTTGTTATGTTTTAGAACAATTATGTTCTTGCGTTGATCTTTTTCATCCCGTAAACAAGACGTAGTAATTCTGTCATCGATGTTTTTTAGTATATTGTCTTCTGATCTGTTGGACCATGTGCATTTCTCTATTTTATTGTATGAAAAATCGATTAGAGTCATGTTGAGAAATATCAGACTCAGTGGCGCCACCTTCAGTTGATTATGTGATGCATTCATGTACTTTAGGTTGGGTAAGATTTTTATCTCCTCTGTTCCGTTTAGAATATTATCTTTTATTTCACTGATTTCATTGAATTGAAGAAGAAGTGTTTCGAGGTGATTTGCTTTTTGTAACATTCCTAAGTCAACACTTTTTATTCGATTGTTGGCCAAATATAGATACTCCAATTTTTCCTTCAGTAGGAAAGCGTCTAATGATTCTATATAATTATTTCTCAAATCTAACATCTCCAGGTTATTATATCCAGGAGGTGGGAGTTCCTCATTAGAAAATTGTATCCTTTTTACATGGTTGTGCTGCAGACGAAGAACTGTCAGATTTTTGGCATTTTTGAACATATCACCATCAATAATACGTATTTGATTGTGTGACATGTCTAGGTTTGCAAGGGAACTTGGAATACTGAAATTTACTACTTGTATATCATTATATCTCAAACTCAAGTACACAATTTTGAAAAGTTTTACAAAAATCGTAGATTGCAAGTAGCGTATGTTGTTGTATGAAAAATCAAGGTGTGTAAGATTCTGAGGCAATTGAAATCGTATCTCTGTGATTGAATTGTTTGCTAAGGAGAGGAAAACCAATTTTTTCAGTTGAGAAAATGCATCCTGACTGATGTGATGAATGTGGTTGGAGGACAAATCTAAGTAAGTTTCCTTTGCTTGAGAACCAAACATCAGATTTTCTACTGTTTCGAGCGCATTGAAGGAAACATCTAAGATTTTCAGTCGAATCATTTTATGCAAACATTGTGGTAAAGTGTTTAGACGACTGTTGCCTACAGCGGCTAGACGTTGAAGATGTGTATATTCACAAATTATCCTCGGCAAATGGGATAATTTAGTTTCTGATATTTCCAAACTTGTTGGAATACTAGTTGTTTCCAGAATGTTCCTGAGTGAATCTTCAAGGCCTTGCCCGCTGTTTGCAGTTCCCTTGCCGTGCAGTAAAAGACTTCCACACTTTATCCAACAACAGTCAAAGAACGAAGGACACCGGGACGACCTGTGACCTGTGATGAATACGTGAACAAAAAACGTCGGTAATTCATAAAGAAGTCCACTTGTACCAACCTGCAGCAAATTGCGGAAATTGAATGGCGCGATCATTAAGTGTTTCAACTCTGTTTCATCGTAATTGTTAGTAATTTTTCCCATTAGTGCCGGATGGACAGTTTTTGTATCTTCACAGAGAAAATGGTTGACGACATTTTCTGAAACCTTTGGCTGTTTATCTGTTGTGCAAATCGGTCCAATTTCATTGATGCAGCTATCAATATCTGTCATCACACTCCGAGTTCCCAAAATCTTTCCAGTTTGACATCTGTACGATTCTTTGCCGCCTGCACTGATATGTTCAAGTGTGCAATATAAGTCATCGAAGTTATACCACGTGATATTGCAGTTGTACGTATCTTGGCTGACGTCACCTGTTGGTGAAGCAAAACCTATCTGCTTCCATTGTGTCATAGGAATGGCACATCTACTCCGCGGTGTAAACGGTTCTGCTTGTAGCCGACCAGTTGAAGTGAGACTCCACAACAAGATCAGGAAAACTAATCGATCACACAGAGCCATGGTTTGGTCCTTCATCTGATCCCTCGTCCTCGTCTGACCTCAGATTCTCACGATGCTGGTCCCTGAAAAGAAAAATCATTGTCTCAAATTGACCCTACATATCTCGTCGGTATCCTGGGCCGAGTATTATGTATCCTTTAGACACCTCGCAAGGTTCACCCTGTATACAGGGTTGCCCAAAAACAACGGAAACGCATATTTTTACCACCGAGAGACTAAATAATTCACTGGTAGCAGCAGATGGACAATCTTTTTAGAGGATAAACGATGACACTGTTGACACTAAGGAATGTGTCACACTCGGTGTTAGGTGTTCTCTGTCATGTGTTACACCCGGCGTCACACCAGTCTATGAATCACTGATTTATAGCCCTGCCACCTATTTTCATCTACTGGCAACCATTCAGACATCGAATTTCAATGCGCTATGTTCCTAACGAGCCACCGTAGGTACGCGCATGCGCTGTGAGTGCATGGCAATATTTCACGAGCAGCAGAACTACGCGTTATACCCGGAATCCTAGCTGGGTTACACCGGGGCTGGGCTTTCTACTTGGGAGTTAGCTGAAGTGGGATCTCAAAAAAAAAGATGGCAACCATTTTGTTTTTGACCAATGATCTGGTGTGACGCCGGGTGTAACACATGACGGAGAACACCTAAGGCTCCAGTTCCATAGAGTTCACGTGTACACTTTTCTCGCGTTACACTTCACGTTTTCCTTTCGTTCCTCGGAGAAAGCATGCCACATGACAGGTAATGTGTGTCTCGTTGTGCGCTGAATCGAGGAACGAAAGGAAAACGTGAAGCGTGGCGCCTGAAAAGTGTAAACGTGAACTCTATGGAACTGGAGCCTAACACCGAGTGTGACACATTCCAAGTGTCAAACTGCATACGTAGGCCTAGTTATAATGAATAGGCCTTGTGTTCGTACATCAATACAGAGTGATTAATATTTTAAAGCTTTTCGAGACAAAATGTAGGATATGTAATGGAATTGAAGGCTTACTTTCCTACATGTAGGTCTTAAATTATCGTCATAATACTAAGTAATGCCACCATATTTTAATGTCTACCAAGAATCACGACCGTGTTTCACACTTCTCGACTAGGCCTAGGCCTACGACTATACAAGATGAAACTTATAACGTGATGATTCGAAGTCTTACCTTTAACCAGTCACTCTTGGCGTGGTGGGCGATAATAGTTAATTTATTTTGATCCAGGAGTCAAGATTTACCAGTTGTTTATGCTTCTGTTTCAGGAAGATCTGTTGCTAATCCGAAGATAAGTCCTCGATTCTGAGAGTAGGCCTAAAACTAGAACTGTCCAAGCCTTTCAATTCTCTGAGAATCCCCGATTTCAACACAAAGCAACCTTTTTCTTGAAATCGTACCTCGACCATTTCAATTGTTCAAGTTTTCAGTAACACGCTTGGATGGTCTTTTCATTGCTTTCTCATTGAAGCCAGTCACAAAAATCTAGACCTACATGTACATATTGGTCTTAACATGTTTAATGTTGATAATCCTCTATGCTCGCTTTATGTAATTCTTTTGCCTGAAAGTATGATAGGGTATTTCAATAGGCCTAGATTTCAAGCACAGCCATAATAGCACACATTGAGATTTTTTTTTATTTCGGCAACCAGGTGCCTGCGAATATTCAACTTTTGTCTACATGAGCTCCTTCATTTTCATGGCGCAGGCTTGCCGCGCCACTCCTGATGAGGCGCTCCACGCCCGCGAGAGACTGATCCTCTACCCTCGTAACGCTCCGCTACTACTTACATAGCGGAGGTCTCGGGGGTAGGAGACCAGTATACCCCCGCGGTCCATTCTATGGACACGAGTGTCGAAATTTGCTAAAAATCTCCCCTTCCTCGCCAGGAGTGCAGTGTGGAGTAGACAGTGACATCCTTTGGCCTAGCCAACATTCGCATACGACATTCAAGAAGTCAAACAACATGCAGATTCTAGAATAAGATAGGCCTACATGTGTATACGTTAGGCTAACGTTTTATTGATCGCTATATACATGGGATTACAAAATTATAATTCACCATCTTGGCTTCGAATCAGTTCATTTCGGTGACGTTTATTTTGAACCAAGCAGTATACAAATATATTCGTGGTAAAACTCTTCAGTTTCTTAAAGGGGCGCTGGATTCCTTCCCCATCCTGCGCTGAACAAAGTTTATTTTCATGAAAAGTGGTTTGAGTAAAAACCAATTCAGTGAAAGTTGCATAACTACAAAATTTCACCTCCCCTCAAAAAGTTTAGTTAAAGCCTCACAGTATTGAATTTCACGATATTTTCAAAGAGTTAGGAGAATGCAGGCAGAGGTCTCATAGCTTAAGTGAAGGTCCCCAAAATACTTGCCTGATACGTACTTCAAAGAGTCAAGGCCTAGTTTTCAGCACACATTGAAAAAAGTGCAGGTAGATCTCTAATGTATTCAGATAGAGCATAGTACATTTTACACTCCACTAACCTCGGAGGACGTAAACACTTTCTGAATTCAATACAGTGAGGCTTTAACTCGCTGTTAACTGCTGGTTAACTCACAGTTAACTGGAAGTTAACGGGAGCTTTCACAGTTTAGTTTACGAGAATGCATTAGAAAATCAGCAGTTACCATAACGCCTAGCCGGTAAGTTCCAGTTATCTGGAGTGGAGGTCAAATATTCTAAGTTTAGTTTCAGTAAAAGAACATCTTGGGCAGCCAAGATGTCCGTTCCTGCTTTTCAAGCTGTGGCAGCTCTATCAAAGGGATAAAGCATACGGTACTCCCAGTATCTGTGGGTGTAAGACTTAGGCTGACAGTTAAAGATAATGTATCACGACTTCATTGTTTACATTCAGTGTTTGTAAACATTGATGTTTACATTATGTTATTTTGGACTTTTGGGACATGCCGACCCACCCACCAAAATGAATACTTTTTGGAATCAACAGCATTTCTAGAGAGGCATGCCACCAACAAATTCCTTATAAGACAAAGAAAGCCTGGACATAAACAAACAAAATGTAAATAAACAATGAATTTCATGGCCCGCGAAAATACCCGTGATATGTTATCTTTAATTTCTGGTTAACTGGCAAATAACTCATAGTTAATGGGAGCTCTGGATTTTGGGGCTCCCGTTAACACTAAACTACAACCATAACCATCACTGAACTTCACAAGTAGAATATTTGACCTCACCCAATATACTAAATACTCCATGAAACAAAATTGTTCAAGATACATTTTTTTTTTGTACAGAATAGCACAAAATTGACACACAAAATGATAATAAGCAAGAAGTCAATCTCCAGAATTCACGAATTTTCGACCCCAACCGGGGTCTTTTTCAACATGTTCAAGTGGAACTTTACAATCTGAAACTCTAGAAAAGACAAAATTGTTCAGGTTGCATTTATCAGGTAGATGCGAGCTACGGACAAGTTTTGCCCAAAATACGATGGCAACAGTTAAAACTGCTTTGAAATTGATTAAATATGTACATGTGTACATGTAAACATGGTAAATCGAATACAAAAACCCTCAATAGGTGTCACTAGTGGTTAAATTTATTGAATTGAAAGGAACATTCAGGTCCTGATCAATTTCCAACACAAAAGACATCCATTGTAGAGGACCTGATTACTGTGTGCTGCCCTCTATCACAGTTATGATCGCGAATAGAAATATGAAATGTGTACTGCTTTATGTATTAAGTGTTAAATATCACGGTCGAATTATACTCCAGCTCATTTGCTTGCATTTTTCTCTTCTTCCAGTTTTTGTTTAAATATATCAAACCCTACGTCATAAACTTGGTCATCAGACATGTCATCAGACAGGTCGGAATTAAATGCCTTTATCTCCCATACTTCAGAAGTCACGCCAAGAACTTCGTCACCAGACAAGTCAGGCCATTTTCGTTTTACTGTTTCTTCAATGTCACGGAGCAGTTGATCGCCGTTGTCCTCAACGTTCTGATTAGAATCTTCACAAACCGGATAACCCTCGCTCTCAGTCGAATCACTTGAGGAATCATCTTCTCCGTGTTCAGCTTTGATTTGAGCGAGACTTTCCTTTGGCATAGTCTCAAACAAACGGTCAAACATGTGTTCATCTTTTTCCAAGTAAGTGAAATGATGGAAATACTTCTTGCACATTTCATCATTTTGATAATCACCTGGATCAACATCTGGATATTTAATCACGACAAGTCTTGGAGTTTTTCTCTCCGTCAACCAATATTTATAGGCTTCATAAAACTCCTCCCGACAATAATCACGTTCGAGATACGACGTCGACATGACGATAATTACCCGTCTACTACTTTTTATGGCATTGAATATATTCTTTACTATAAACCTCCCAGGTGTAAAATGTTGTTTATGTTGACATATTTTATAAGGTGGGTTGTGGTTTTCTAGCTTAGGTATAAGTTCGTTTTCGACCCATTCAGCGTCGGGTTCACAGTAGGAAACAAAGGCATCAAACTTCATGTCAGTTATGTCATCGTCATTTATCATTTCAAACAAAAATACTTTTAGGGCCTTCTTACAGCGCTTGAGTAGTACGCTGACGACTCCAATTATAAATCCAATTATATAGAGTACACCGTATAATAATGTTGTAAACGGACCAGGTAATTTTGAATCTGGGCATATATCTATATCTTGAAGCATGTACACAGTTTTCCCCCGAAGATGTTCTGGTGTCGCACATCTGATATTCAGGTGTTCTACGAGAATTTTACGATCAAGTAGCTGGTGAAGCCAGGTTTTCATTTCAATGTTTTTACAGCTACAATCCCAAGGGTTATTATATAAGTGGAGTTCACCAAGTTTTTCCCAAAATGGCTGTCCACTGTCTTTCACTTTGCTATGGTGAGACTTGAGTTCTTTCAAGGGTAACATAGTCAGGTTATTATCATTCAAATGTAAGGAGTTAAGAAATGGCAAGTATTTGGCCAACAAAACGAAAAATCTCAAATTAATCTCAATTGTGTTTGAGTGACTCAGGTCTATTCTCCTTATCTTCACGAAGTGGTTTACTAAAGGAACGAAAGGTGTTGAAATATTCATGAAGTCGATATCAGCAATTCCATTCAAACGGATGTGTGCATTTGCTGTAACAGGCAGCTGATATTTAAGCATTGATGTGACCAATGAACCCAAAAAAGATTCAATTGATGACATGTTGGTCAGTTTTAAGTTTGTGCAGTTGACTAATACCAAATTATTTGATGGCTTGAAAATGGCTTCACAAATTTCTTTTGACACGAGGTTGCATTCTAATTTATCTAGTATTGTTTTATCCAAAATCCTGTAAGAGTTGAGCGTTGATGGTGTTTGGCACCTCATTGTGTCAGACCATGCATCAGACCATGTGTACGAGTATGGTGAATGTAACGCACTAAAATAATGATGGGGACTGTCAGCAGCCATTGTAAGTCCAGCTTGTTGTGGGAAATCATGCAGTAATTTTAGGTACGGATAAAGGTGACAGTCACAGTGGAAGGGATTGTGATTGATCCATATTATACACAAAAGGCTTGCATCTTTGTACATCATGATTGGTGCGCTTCCGAATACATCTTTGAGTGATCTAAGTCGGTTATGATTCAGAAAAATTATGTTCTTGTTTTCATTTTTTTCACCCCGTAAACAAGATGCAGTAATTCTGTCGTCGATGTTTTTGAGTATATTGGCTTGTGATCTGTTGGACCATGTGCATTTCTCTATTTTATTGTATGAAAAATCGATTTTTACAGCCTTGTTGAGAAATATCAGACTCAGTGGCGCCACCTTCAGTTGATTATGTGACACATTCATGAACTTCAGATTAGGTAAGATTTTTATCTCCTCTGTTCCGTTTAAAATATCATCTTTTATTTCACTGATTTCATTGAATTGAAGAAGAAGCGCTTCGAGGTGATTTGCTTTTTGAAACATTCCTAAGTCAACACTTTTTATTTGATTGTTGGCCAAAAACAGGTGCTCCAATCGTTCACTCAGTGGCAAAGCGTCTAAGGATTCTATATCATTATTATTCAAATATAATATTTCCAGGTTATTAAATCCAGGGTGTGGAAGGTCCTCACTAGAAAACTGTATCCTTTTTATATGGTTATGCTGCAGATAAAGAAATGTCAGATTTTTGGCATTTTTGAACATATCACCATCAACATTATGTATTTGATTGTGCGACAGGTCTAGATGTGTAAGTGTGCTTGGAATACTGAAATTTACTGCTTGTATATCATTATATCTCAAATTCAAAGATTTGATTTTGAAAAGTTTTACAAAAATTTTAGATGATTGCAAGTAGCGTATGTTGTTGTATGAAAAATCAAGAAGTATAAGATTCTGAGGCAACTGAAATCGTATCTCTGTGATTGAATTGTTTGCTAAGGACAGGTAAACCAAATTTTTCATTTGAGAAAATGCGGCATCCTGACTGATGTAATGAATGTGGTTGGAGGACAAATCTAAGTAGGTTTTCTTTGCTTGAGAACCAAACGACAGATTTTCTACGGTTTCGAGCTCATTGAAGGAAACATCTAAGATTTTCAGTCGAACCATTTTATGCAAACATTGTGGTAATGTTTTCAGACTGTTGCCCACTGTTACCAGACGCTGAAGACTTGTATATTCACAAATTATCTTCGGTAGAAATGATAATTTAGTTCCTGAAATTTCCAAACTTGTTGGAATACTAGATGTTTTCAGAATGTTTCTGAGTGAATCTTCAAGGTCTTGTCCGCTGTTTGCAGCTCCATTGCCTTGCATTAAGAGACCTCCACACCCCATCCATTCACAGTTAATGGACTGAGGACACCAGAACGTGTGACCTGTGGATGAGGTGAACACCGACCTTGCTTTAGGGAAATTCACCTCTGTGAATTTTAAAACAGACCCGTCAAAGAAAACGTCCAGCAGATTGCGGATGTTCATTGGTGTGATAAACCAAATCCACTTTATTTCATCATTATATTTAGTAAAACTGCCGAAAAGTGCAGGATGGACTGTTGTCGTGTCGTCACAGAAAAATATGTTTACCGTATTCTCCAACACTTTTGGCTCTTTGTCAGTTCGGCAAATTGGTCCAACTTGATTGATACGCAAATATTGTCCCATTATCACACTATGAGTTTCCAGAATCTTTCCAGTTTGACATCTGTACGATTCTTTGCCGTCTGCACTGATTTGTTCAAGTGTGCAATCTAAGTCACTGAATTTATACCACGTAATATTGCAATGACTGATCATGAACGTATCTTGGCTGACGTCACCTGTTGTTGTAAGAAAACCTATCTGCTTCCATAGTGTCATAGGAATGGCACATCCACTCGACGGTGTAAACGGATCTGCTTGTAGCCCACCAGTTAAAGTGCGAGTCCACAACAAGATCAGGAAAACAAATCGATCACACAGAGCCATGGTTTGGTACTTCATCTGGTCCCTCGTCCTCGTCTCACCTGAGATTCTGAGGATGCTGGTCCCTGGAAAGAAAAACCATTGTCTAAAACTGACCCTACATTACCCGGTACGTCGGTAGGCCTACCTCATATCCTGGACCGAGTATGGTGTCCTAAGACCGCGCAGCTGGACGTCCAAGTTGTAAACACTCACTCACTGGTTCTCTATCCAGCGACGCCTGCGGTGCTGCCATCTATTGCCGGTGATTTGTACTGACGTGAAAATCGTGAGTGAGTTGCATTGCACCGGGCACCAGTCTAACGATCACGTGGCGCTACTGGTGCTGCCACCTTCACGAAGGAATAAAACTAGTTTGCTGGCCACTGTTTGTAAACAAACCAGTTTGTTTACATCTTGGACGTCGAGCTCCTTTAATACTTACATAGTTCTGTGTGGACATATTAAAGAACCACAGTATTGCTTCCCAATCCTGCGTTACACCTACCCGCGTTAAGGGGGACCTCTATTGACGACTTGGTAAACTACGCATGCTACTACGTGCATTGTAGTGTAATCACACATTCTCCAACACTGGCATGACTACAGTATTGGAGAACGGGTACGGTGGCGCGGGCTGTCGACAGAAAGTGGCAATACCGTGGTGCTTTAAGGCCTCTTTGTGACAGTAACACACCTGCGTTAAAGATTACGTATGGTGAATACGCCTACTGAGGCCTCTTGTGACCCATCTGTGTTCAAGACTACGCATGGCAAATACTCTTGTGACACACTCGTGTTCAAGACTACATATGGTGAATACTAAGACCTCTTGTGACACACCTGTGTTCAAGATTACGCATGGTGAATACTAAGGCCTCTTGTGACACACCTGTGTTCAAGATTACGCATGGTGAATACTAAGGCCTCTTGCGACACACCTCTGTTCAAGATTACGCATGGTGAATACCTAAGGCCTCTTGCGACACACCTCTGTTCAAGATTACGCATGGTGAATACCTAAGGCCTCTTGCGACACACCTCTGTTCAAGATTACGCATGGTGAATACTAAGGCCTCTTGTGACACACCCGTGTTCAAGATTATGCATGGTGAATGTAAGGCCTCTTGTGACACACCTGTGTTCAAGATTACGCATGGTAAATAATGCTGCTGAATAGCCTACAGGTACACAGGTTCAATTATATACAAATTTACAGGATACCGGTATGTTATTGATTTGAAGGCTTACTTATCGCTTATGCCTAATAGGCGTTAAATTATCGTCATAATACTAAGTATGCCACCATTTTTTAATATCTATCAAGAATCATTTCACCGTTCTCGACTAGGCCTAGGCCTACGACTCGACAACTTATGAAATGCCGGGCTTGATTTGAATTCTTACCTTTAACCCGTCACTCTTGGTGTACAGAAGGCGATAATTGTTGATTTTTTATCCAAGAGCTGAGATTTACCAGTTGTTTATGTTTCTGTCTCAAGAAAATCTGTTGCTAGTCCAAAGATAAGTCCTCGATTCTGAGACTAGGCCTAGAACTAGAAGTGTCCAAGCCTTTGAATTCTGTGAGAATCCCCTGATTTCAACACAAAGCCACTTTTTTTCTTGAAAAGGCAGCTCAGTCATTTGAATTGTTCAAGTTGTCCAGATATGCTTCGCTGGTCTTTTTAGATTGCTTTCTCATTGAAGCCAGTCACCAAAATATAGGCCTACGGATATTGGTTTTAGTGTATGATATACATGTACGGTACCCTCTTTATGCCCGCCTTGTAAAGTTTGGCCTGACACTATGATAGGATATTTCAATAGATTTCAAACATAGTCATGATAGCACACAGACGAGGTTTTTTAAATTTTGGCAACCAGGGGCCATATTTACGAAGCCTTCGCAACTTCGCGTTCGCGCACATCTATTGTTTGGCTGCACATGCCCTATTGTTCACTGAATGCCTTACAATAGAGTTGCGAGAACGCAAAGTTGCGAAGGCTTCATAAATATGGCCCCTGGCGCCTACTAATATTCGACTTTTCTCTACATGAGCTCCTTTATTTTCATGGTGCAGGTCACCGAAATTCTGTACCAAGGAGCCCTGTCTCTGGTTTGTGGTCAGAAGGTCTTGGTTCAATCCCCACTCTGTCGGCGACCGATCGCGCGATCTTGCGTTCGACGCCGAGATCCCGTCGCGCGGTTTCGTCGGCGTCCGATCGCGAGACTGTGATTACTTCAGTCATCATAATGCAGCGGTCAATGTAAACCCTGTACCCCCCCCCCCTGTTCAGGGGTCGACGTTTTTTCGACACTTATTCGACACCTAGAAAATTTTTCTGGGGTCAGGGTTCGACACTAATTCACCCAGGACCTCAAATGAAATCGTCAGGTATTCACCAGCTTTTTTCACTAATCTTTTACTTTTTTTAGTCATTTCTATATTAGCAATTATGAAGTAAACGCCAGGAATTCGACATTATCTATTTTTTGGGTCGACAGAGATACGACG
>NMRB01002773.1:0-14140 GCA_002633025.1 Notospermus geniculatus
AATTTTTAATTTAATTTATTTTATCTATTATTTACAATCTATCAGCCTATTGCGTACCGGTGTGAATTTTAGCGGAACTTATACTTCTTTTTGCATTATACTTCTTTTTGCACATATGCAAATTATGGACTGAGGCTTCGTGAATCAATGTCCCTGTTGAACAGTAAAATGGAATTAAAAATTCTGCCCGAAGATCAGTGAATCCTAACGTGACTCGAACAACCCTCCCGATTCCCGCCAACAAAGTTAGAACAGGGATGGGTCAAGTGATCAGTTTGCAGGACCTGCATTCGTGGCAAGTGATTCTCATCTGCAGTCGACCAGCTTCCTTCGTCATTGACAACATAACAAAACTTCTGCCCATGATCTGGTGGCCACCCGATACGCCCACGGAATCAACGACCAATGGGGATCCTAGCTCGATAGAGGGCAGCACACCAAAACCCGGTCCTAATACAATGGACGTGTGGGGAATTGATCAGGACCGGGATGATAGTTTCATTTCAATAGTTTTAACCACTAGTGACACCTATTGAGGAAGTCGACTAGGGTCCCCATTCTCAGTCGGAGCTACGTAGATAGAGATTATGAAGCATAAACAAAGAATTTGTAAAATATACTGGATTTATTTGGTACACAATTGGACAAAGTACACTGTATCCTGCAAAAATAAGTAAGTATCTTATCACGATACATTCATGTACACGTAGGCCTACATGTACATGTATATTCATAGTATATTCATGATGATATGTACATTTTATTTCAGTACCGTAGGCAGTGTCTTTGGAGTGGTCCTTCGTTCAACAGTTTTGTTTAAAAACTACACTATATAAACTGGTGAAAAAATATAGCTAAAAATACATGATATAATTCATTATGCTTATTCTCATTTAATTTTGTTAGCATGCAAACAAGTTTTATTCACAGATCTCTACAGGCCATGCACGCCGTCATATATGGTAAGAATTTATGGTAGTGCATATCAAAGCATACATTTCAATCCTGGTCTTACAAAAATATCAATTGATCAGAAATACCTACATCAAATGTGCAGTGATACTAGTATATTCACGATGATATGTACATTTTATTTCAGTACCGTATGCAGTGTCCTTCGTTCAACAGTTTTGTTTAAAAACTAACACTATGTAAACTGGTGAAAAAATACAGCTAAAAATAGGCATACATGTAATTGATTATGCTTATTCACACTTAAATTTGTTAGCATGCAAACAAATTTTATTCACAGATCTGTGCAACTGTTTATAATGCCCTGTATTTCAACAGTCAAATCCAATGAGGAACCTGCATAACAAGCTCTGCCAATAGGGGGCCCTGCAGGCAAGTGGACCATGGTTGCAATGAGAAATCCTTTTGCCAAGTCAATGATTATTGAATATTTCATCCCTGAATTACTCTGCACGGGAAAATAGCACCAGGAATGTTATTTTACTGGTCCTTGATTCTAATTTGATGAGTTCTATGAAGAAAATCAACAAAATTTATTTTTTAATTGAAAATGCATTGGATATTGGACCTTTTGTACTGGTGCTGCCATCGGGATTTTTAGTTCTGCCGGTTCCTCATTAAGCCCTACCGATAGTGCTGTTTAAGAAACCCTACTGCTTTAGGCCTATGTCACTATCAATATCTACGTACGTACGTACATGGATATGTGCATGGATATGTACTGTACATGTATGCGAGGGCATGGAATACTAGCTACCGTACTGTATCTATGGATTGATACTGTAATCCATGCAATAAGTGGCCGCGACTAGTCTCGGTCACCCAGCCGCTGTTTTGAATCTGGGGATCGAACAAGCGTCTGGGATCAAACTGCGAAATTACTGTTCGGAGGCGTACCAAGATCCTGGTACGCTCGCTGATTGGCTAATCAGCGACAAAGCTAGTCATTCATTTTCATCCGCCGATTCCTCCCATTTAAAAATCACAATCCGGCTGCTGATTGGGCAAGAGAATTGATCATGTGATCTCATCATGGCGACGACCATAAANGATAATCAGTGATTTGGCGTGAATTCGATTTCCCGCCGCGGCTACTTATTGCATATTTTTGGTACATGTAGATTACAGTAATACTTTGCACACAATGTTAAACACCAAAATCTCAGAAGAGAGGTCACAGAGACGTTGCTTTGCCACTGGGATTTACTCCTCCATATCATATCAAAAGCACAGAAAAAAGAAATCAACTCGAAAATCAACAAAATGGTTCGAAATACCTTTTGTCTCAAAATGAAACGGAAAATATTTTGGGCCGAGATCCTGACAGTCTCATTCTGAGATCACTCAACTCAGACTGAGATGTCATTGTCTCGGGCCGAAATATTTTCTGTTTCATTTTGAGTCAAAAAGTATTTCGAACCATTTTATCCCTATAGTGAGATCTGAGTCTCCACTCGAGTTGATTTCTTTTTTCTGTGAGCGTCAGCCTACAACCTGCTGTGCGGTCAGCAATGCCGACCATCACCAACAGCCAGTTGGACATCGGCAGTGTCAGACAACTGCGATTTTGGTTTAGTTTTTTGTCAACAGGGCCCTAGATCTTTACTGATGAGTGAAATTCAAATTTTCTCGAAGTCCAGTCTTTTTTAATAGTTCTTGTATCCGAAGCATCAGTTTGAGTGGCGCCTCCTCCATCGGTTGTACCATCTCCTAATTCGTACTTTGCCCTTTCTTATTTCACCCCTTTCTTGTCTTTTCTTATTTCTTAGCCTTTTTCTCAATTTTTCTATTTCCAATTTTTCCTTCTGATTACGTCTTTTCCCATTTTGCCTTTTCCCCTCTCACAGAAATCTACGAGTTCTGCCTCACCGCGAGTACTCGAACTCCTCATATTCTAGGCCTAAGTTTAGAACTCAGAAACCTGGATGAGAAAATATCCAAAGATATCATCCCGAACTCTCCGATTCAGTATTTCTGCATCATGTCATCTTGTGAAGTGCCAACTTTGGACCTTCGAGACGGTAAACCATTCTCTTCTGGGCATAAAGTTGGTGAAGACAACATAAGTGCTCATACTCATTGATTGCCTGGAAAAAGAAGAGATGGATATTCAAGCATGACTGTATGCATTAGGTGACTCTTTATCCCTCCCCACCTTGATAAGACTGGTCTCCCGTCCAGCCTGTATATAGCCAGTGGTAACACCCAGGCTGGACTGATACTATGTCGAAAAAAAAAAATGGCCGCCATACTTATCACTTGAGAAGTTCAACGTGCTGGTATACATTCATCAGGTAAGGTAACATGCTTCAACTTCTTCGTTTATGTGTAGCAACGCGCCCAATGCCTAATTGGTCGCTTAGACCATCCAAATAGATAGATGTGAACAGTCTTTAGAGCATGAATATACGACGTTGCCTAAAGGTCAAAGGTTACGTCGGCCATCGCAAGATACAAAGCCTAAAAGGTCACAACGAACTCGCCTCGATTAAAACCATTTTCGTTCGCGAACAGTTTTGTTATAGGCCTTTAGCCTAAGAATCCATTCACGCTATTTTCTTACCGCAGAGGCTCGAAAGTATTGTTTGTTTCCGCCGCGCGGCACGAAAATCGCGTGAATGGATTCTTAAGCCGGTGACAGACTGGTGCGTACGCGGCGCGTCCTGCAGGCGTTCCACCAATCAGATTCTTCGGTAGGTGTTTCGGTCCGTGTTACCGCCTCCCTGATTGGTTGAACGCTTCCCGACGCGCTGCTTACGCGCCAGTCTGTCACCGCCTTTGGCCTTACTGGGTTTCTGGTTACCTTATAGATAAATGCATATTGTTCCTTTGTCTGGACAGCCCCTGCTCTATCTTGTCGAAGTCTGTAGACGGTGTTCAAAACATCAGCTGTTCCGNCTATGTGTTGGTAATACATTTATGGGGTGTAAATCCAACCGTTACAAAGTTAGCTGTACATCGGGTCCCACTCTCCTGTACAAAGCTCAGCTGTTGCGTCCATCAGCGTCCAACGTTAAAGTCAGTTCACAAAATTGAATATGCAAATTAAGTGGGTTCCCGCCGTCCGATTTTGGCGGATTTTGGATATGATGTCCAAGGTGACCTAATAAAACATTTAAAGCAAAAAAACCTTCTGTTGCAATTTGTTCCCGGTTCGCCCGAATTTTCGCTTAAATTTACTGGACTATCTAGACCATTTTGATATAGCCTACAAGTACCAGTAATCTGATCGTGAAAAGTTATCATTAAAAGACCACGGTAACTGCGACTTTTTCTCCAATCTCGTACCCAGAGATTAGTTACGCTCGGCCGAGGTTGATGGTCGCTGCACTAATCTCTGGAGACGGCTAGCCATTTTCACGCCTGAAGCCTAGGTCACATATCCACTTCGGGGCCCGTACGGCGAGTAAAAACAGACATTTGGACCAAATTCTACGGTGCCCAGTTTGATTCAGGTTCATTTCCACTTATCCATTGAGGCGATTTCGGCATAATTCATCTTAGATCCGTGTTTCAGTATCTAAAATCCACTGCAAGCCGCTGGGTGGGGAAAATCGTACGGGGCCCGGTGGATTTGTGACCTACACATGTAGGCTTTAGGTGTGATTTTTGGTTTCGTGCAATTTTAGACCGAATTTTAACCACATATGCACTGAAATGACTTGAGATGACTTGAGTATAAAATGTTACACACAAAAATGTCCTTAGAAAGGTTTTTTCGAGGGATCTGTTGTATTTATTGAGGAAAATCCACAGCACTACTTGGCGCACTGTATAAACTTGGAGTGAAGCGGGACGCGCCGTGTGTAACGCACTTGCCTGCATTTTGGTTCCCAAAGCCACCGCTAGATCTTAGCCGTCTCCAGAGATTAGTGGAGCGACCATCAACCTCGGCCCGAGCGTAACGAATCTCTGGGTACGAGATTGCTTTTTCTCGACAGCCGGCGCAATTCTCCAACCCACGGACTAAACTACGTTGTCGGCGAATTGACCCGATTTACTACGTACATTTTGTACGTAGTAAAATGCATTTTGTAATGCATTTTTGTAGTTCATTTTGCTGCCGCTAGGTGGCTCCCTCTACGTCGGCAGTCAAATGACGCAAAATAGATCCAATACCGTGTTCCTTTAAGGTTTTTCTGGATAACCCCTTTTTCGGCGAGGCAATTAAACTGGGTGAACAAGTTGCTTTGGTCCTTGCGTGACGAGGGAGTGGGAGTAATGAATGAGCAAAACTATTGACATTCGATCCTCGAAATTTTTCCATCGGATCCTCACCTGCAGTGTACAATTTCTGGTGCCTTCGACTTGCTTTGGTAGGCATGGACGTGGAGCAAGAAATGGACAACATTGCGTGGAGATACGGGTACACCTTGAGTAGGCCACCCTGTGTACCAGAAGTGGACAACCTCACGACAGAGGTTCCTCTGAAAATAAAAACGGTACATCGACCTCGGATTGGATTGGATCTTTCGGAGTTATCCAGCGTGTGTGTTCCCCATTCGTACTGGTACAAGGTGTGTTGTGTGGCTAGAGAGTGTATGGTCAGAAACAGGCTAATTGGTATACATGTATTACATGTACCTCAGGTTTGTCTTCTTGGGGCAACACAGCATAATGGAGAGAGTTACATACAGGTAGATCAATCTTTTTTCTCCCTCCCTGGTCATGAATGTTCTAAGAGATAGACATACCTGAGAAACATTTCCTCGTTTGTAAGAGAGAGAGGAGTTCGTCCTGCATTATGGAGTTTCTCTTCCACGTGCTCAGGTGCCGTATGCACAAAATATAAAATTTCTCTTTGTTCCAAACAAAAGATAAGGACAATTTTACACTTAAAGCCTCGCTTATTCGCCCTTACGTACAGTCAGAATTAGTTGGCAACTGATAATCGGCGCGTAGTTGGAACTAATCAGTCACAACTACTAGGTGACATAAGCTCTCGGGCGTCGGCGAGTAACTAGTTCACCGTGGAGAATCGCCAACGCAGTAGCCGAGTTTCTCAGGTGGCAGCGCTGTGATCCGAGTCAAAAACATGGCGGCTGTATCACGAATTTATTTTTCTAGTCGGTGGCGACATAAGTTATCAGTTGCAACTTGTTGACGCTATTTCTATCACAGCGTAGGGCGACATAAGCGAGGCTTTAGATGTTTTATGCATACGGCCACGACTGGACTACATCATTTGCAGTGGAACAGACTTTTACATGTTGCAGTAGTGTGCTATCGCGTGCGAACCTACGGCCATCTAGGCGTAGGCCTAGTGGCACTGAGTAGGCCTACTGGCATGACTGGCAGGATAACAGTGCAAAACTGACCTCGACATCTTTGAGTGTCAAGCCGGAAAGAACATAATCTTGTCTAACATCTTGAAGCTTCAGAACTACCATGTAGTCGCCGAACATCAGCGTGTTATCAACGCCATCTGATCGCGGAAAGTATTCCTCACATTTGCTCTGAAAGAAATACACAATTGTATTGTACAATGCTGATTCGACGTCTCAAGAAAACTGAACATCCTCTTCCTGCGGTGGTAGAAGGCGACCCAGCTGGAATTGAACCACACCTGTGTTGCCACCTATTGTGTGCACAGGGACTTAAAGGAGCTCGACGTCCAAGTTGTAAACAAACTGGTTTGTTTACAAACAGTGGCCAGCAAACTAGTTTTATTCCTTCGTCAAGGTGGCAGCACCAGTAGCGCCCCGTGATCGTTAGACTGGTGCCCGGTCCAATGCAACTCACTCAACCACTCACTGGTTCTCTATCCATGCTGTGCTGCCACCTATTATCGGTGATATGTACTGAAGTGAATATGTAGTCTCGCGCAGCCAACCGTTTCGTTCCGCAGGTACTGCGACACAAACGTTCGATCCTCAGATTCGGCTGGGTGACCGATCGACTGGGTGAACGAGACTAGTGAATATCGTGTTTACAACTTGGACGTCGAGCTCCTTTAACGCGTATATACGGGGTATTAAAATGAAGTGTACGGCTGCGGGAGAAGTCTAATTCTCCCGCAGCCATACAGTTCATTTTAAAATTGCCGATTTTCGATGCGTTCTCCTGCAAATTTCTGGGAGATATTGCAGCAGCATGCCTTTTATAGTGTATTCATTCACCTAGGCTTATCATTTTGCCCTTAGCAATGGTATTTAGAGTAATTTGGCATCTCAGCTTTGCCAAGCTTATGAACTTTCTCCCGCAGCTGTACCAGTGTGGTGACTCAAATCTGAGGATACGCATTGTAAGAGCTTCCTGTCTAGCAGACGACACATTTTAGCTTAGAACAATGACCTATATCGTTCTTGTCAAGTGGTGAAGCTATGGCTGCCATGATATAGTATCAGTCCAGCCTCGGTGTTATCACTGGCTATATACGGCTGGACAGGGGACCAGGCATATCGAGGTGTGGAGGGAGAAAGAGTCACCGAACGCATATAGTCGTGCTTTAAAATACGTTTTAGCGTTAAAACCCTTTGGGAAATGTGAAAGAAAAAATGTGTTTTCGTCGGAGCGTTCTAAAACTAAAACAAGTTCTAGAATATGATTTTTCCTAAAAACAGTGTTTCATCTTTTTAAAATGTATTTTAGTGTTAAAACAGCTTTGAAAATGTGGGCCCTAGCGTCGATACTAGTGGTGATTTCTCAGAATCGCCACCTAGCGTCAAGTTTGAGCCGGAATTGAACCTCTCAGTGCACAGGGACTTGACGCGTATACGGGGTATGATGTTGTCAGTGAACATTAGCGGACTGCGGATAGAAATGCGTGTTTGGCAGACTGCTGGGCATTGTAGAAGGATTTTACCAACAGAATGTACATTATCCATCAGAACATGTCTGGAGGTGGTGTTGAAAAACTTAGTACTCTCAACTGTCAGACAGCAGTCATGACAGCTCAATCAAAGAGCGTCAAATGGGGTGCGCGAGAGGTAGGCTGATCCCCTGCCCTCGTAAACGCCCCGCAATACGTACATGTATAGTGGAGCGTTACGAGGACAGGGGACCAATCTACGCGTGAGACACGTCAAAGCCCCCGATCACCTATATGGTCTTTGATTCCGTGTGATCTGCGCTGGCAATGAATCAAGTGCACTACTCATGTGATATTTGAGTCCGAGAACTCTTTTATTCAGACAAAATACTAGTACATGTGCAGGAATAGGGTTTGGACAAAAGTTCCAGAGAGAACTTACCAACTCTTTTATTTGCGGGACTGCATATTTATTTATTCTCTCGCTACGTGTATGGCAGGCGAGGTGGGACAATATTCATGCTATTTAGTGCCAGCACATATTCATTCAATGACGATCATTAAATCAGCCAATCACAGACAAGGAATTAGTGCTAGCACATGTTCCTATTAATGACCATCATTAAATCGTTCGTATCGAAGACAATAAATCACTTCAGTCCATAAATCAACCAATCACAGCCAACGGTACAAAGCTCCGCTAGGACGGCGCCAGCTATCTTCCGTAATTAATCTATTATATGACCATCATTAAATCGACCAATCGCAGACGAGACACGGAATTAGTGCTACATGTAGCACATATTCATTTTACGGCCATCATTAAATCGTTGATTTAATGATGATAAACCGACATAAAACGATGGTCATAAAATGAATATGTGCTACCACTAATTCCTTGTCTGTGATTGGTCGATTTAATGATAGTCATAAAAATCGATTTAATGACGTCATTAAATAGAATATATGATGGTCATAATGATATGAATAATGTCCCACCTCGCCCGTCATACCCAATCGCCAATTTATGGTCTTTGATTCCGTGTGATCAGCGGTGCCAATGAATCAAGTGGACTACTCCATTTATTGTGATATATTTGAGTCCGAGAACTCTTTTATTTGCAGGACTGCACATTTATTTTCTCGTTACGCGTGCAACCCGGTATCTGTGACAATATTTTGCCGTCGCCTGTTCAGGATCTCCGACCTTACTTCAACCATTTGGAGTATTATCATATTGTTCGCGTCACGGCAGTTCCCAGTGCAAATTGATCGGCTTCGAATGTTCTTGTCACCGCAGTCTGTCCACAGCCCGGTCGTGCTCTCATGTCACCGCAGTCTGTCCGCAGCCCGGTCGTGCTCTCGTGTCACCGCAGTCTGTCCGCAGCCCCGTCGTGCTCTCGTGTCACCGCAGTCTGTCCGCAGCCCGGTCGTGCTCTCGTGTCACCGCAGTCTGCATGTCCACAGCCCCGTCGTGTTCGTGTTGTCTTTCACGTCCCCATCAGTTCCTTTAGTCGTAAGTTTCACCGCAATCTGATATAGCCCACGTAATCAGTAGTTCTTCAATTTCAATTTTTTGCCACGTCACTACTTTCAGTGAACTCTGTGAATGAGTTTTTCTCTTTGCCCTCCTTTGTTCAAATTCGTTTTATTTTTAATTCCCGGTACAATGTATTATTAATTTTTTTTTACTTTGTGACTGCACAGCTAATATTTCATTAAAGTTTTCTATCGAAAAGTCCAGACTCAAACAAGGGTGTACCAAAAGTATGTAGTAAAGTAAAAGTAAAATTGGGTGTAATTTTGGGATATTTTTATGGAAAATTTATGACCAGACAAGATTGGTTTATAGTGAAAGAGTAGCCATTGTCATTGAGAAATGAATTTGTTGTCTATAATTATTTAGAGGTTCTTAAAATTTTTGTCTGGTCATTTTTGGTACATCTTTAGTTTGAGCCTTTTCACAAAATGGGCCACACGCGAGGCTTCGTGGGTTCGATCCTTACAAACCTGGCATAAAGGAGTGTGCCAATCATGGGTTCGATCCCCAATATGGAAGTACTACATAGGTTGTGTTTATAAAACAAATCCGGCATACATGTATCTAAACGGAAGTTAGACAGACTCAAACTAAGGGTTTACCAAGGGGCTTCAGTGTTTTCATCATTATTATTTTAATTTATTTTTATTATCATTTATCGAAAATTTATGACCAGGACAATATTTTTATTACGCGAATCAAAGAAAACTTAATGCAAATAATGGAAGAAGTTGCCGTGTAGAAATGAATTCATTACATTAGACTTTGCCAGGGCCCGGTCATGCCGGTTGCACGAAACTCACGACAGCGCTATCTTGGTGTTAGCGCTATCTTCGTGTTAAATGACGTAAAAATCCATTGTTCTTTTACGTCATTTAACATCAAGTTAGCGCTAACACCAAGATAGCGCTGTCGTGAGTTTCGTGCAACCGGGCCCTGGTCATTTTTGGTAACACTTTAGTTTGAGCCCATCTACCATTCCAGTTAGATAAAATCGTGGGTTCGATCCCCACTGGCATGTGGCCGAAAATAAGAAGTGGCAATGAATTGTGGGCTCGATCCCACAGGCATGAACTAAGGAAATACAATGTATGCCAATCGTGGGTTCGATCCCCACTGGTTTGAACTAATGAAATACAATGTATGCCAATCGTGGGTTCGATCCCCACTGGCAGGAACTTAGGAAATACAATGTATGCCAATCGTGGGTTCGATCCCCACTGGCATCAACTAATGAAATACAATGTACGCCAATCGTGGGTTCGATCCCCACTGGCATCGACTAATGAAATACATTGTATGCCAATCGTGGGTTCGATCCCCACTGGCATGGACAAAAAGAAATACAATATAGGCCAATCGTGGGTTCGATCCCCACTGGCCTGATCTAAATATTTAGTGGAGGGTCTGGGGCCGGCCCAGACAACAGAACACCTTCCTGACTGCTTTCTTGAATCGACTCCATCTCCCGGCTTTACGTGGTTGATCGGCGAGTATTTCTCCCAACTCACGACACATGTGGCAGTGGGATCCGTCTTCGTCATCACGGGGTGTTACTCTGTAGCTCCAGTGTACTCTGTAACTCTGTAACTCTGCATTTCCAGTGGAGACGATCTCAAGTTTTTCGTCTCTGACGTTATTGTCAAGTTCTTCTTCTCCTATTGATGATGTTATCTCGAATTCGCCATCTTCAATGGACATGACCTCGAGATCGTCATTGTCAGATTCAGGGCAAGGTTCAGCGGAGCGATAACTAGTGTCGCAACTTGTGTCATCCCTGTTCTCTTCGTCGTTCTCGGGGACGACTGGTGTCATCTGCCGGTGTTCTGCCACTGAGGTGGAAGTCTTCGGACGGTGAGAATCGTTAATATTGGGGACTGCTGGTGACTGGAGATTCTCAGGCTGGTCCACTGCGGGGATGGCTGAAGGCGTTTGAGTCTCAGGAGAGTTCTGTGCATCCTGGCTGCACGTCTGAACAATGCCCGTGCTGCTGGCAATCAATGTTGTCTGCCTGTTAAACATATGACTGCTCATAGAGTTGGCTGAAGCCCTCCGACATTGGCCGACAGGGAACGGTTGTCTTGCTGGACTTGAGTGACCGGTGGAAGTTACCATCGCCGTCTTACGACTCAGAAGACTCTGGTATTGGCGAATGGGTCCTTTTTTCTTGAGGCTTGGTCTCCTTTGGCGCAAGGCATTTTCGTGCTGACTGAGAGTAGGGAGAAACTCCTGCTGAATGAACTCGTCACACCATTTTGACGCTGCAGAAGGTGGGGCGATTGGTCCATTCACCTTACTTCTCTGACGGCGCGCGACGAAATCATCACTTTTCTTCACGATTTGAGTTTTTTTCTTGGCAAATGGGGCGACTTGGATAATGTTCTTCTTAAGTTGAGTCGACTTTTGGGCAGCAGCTGCTGTGTGACTCTTTGATGGGGACACATTTGAATGAGGCAGTGTTTTCTGGTCCATTGCGGCCGTTGCATCATCGTAAAGCCAAGCTCTCTTCTCATTAGAAGGGCTGCTTGCGACAGAGTCACAGTCCATATCATCGACGCCCGGAATAAATTCGCCGTCGTCGTCGTACACTTCCCAGGAGGAAAACCTTCCGTCCGTTTCACTCACCGATTCAACCGGTGATGTCGGCGTTGACCTTCGTAGCTTCTTATCCGCTTGTTCTGCTGCTTCGTGTTTTTGCAGATACTGAAATAAAAGTAATTTAGTTCCTTGGGGTTCCTAGCAAGTGTCATTTTGCACATCAGTGCCGCTCATCCTAACTTTTCAGAAGCTCATGAACACTGAGACGCAAGGTTGCGTTCTTCTTGATCCGTGGCTTTCATTGCCAGTCAGCGAGTACCATGCAAGGGTCAATAAGATAAAACCTGTCTGGCCCTTGCTTGGCCTACACAAAGTTTGAGGCAGGTCGTTCGCTGAATTTGCGGCCCCAGAAACATTCCCTATAAGGCAAGAGGGAACTAGGCCTTATCCTGGTGAGGGCGCGAGTAAGAATGTGTGTATGTGGTCAAGGTGGGGCATAGGCTTCAGTCAGTCTGGCATCTACTTACCTCAACCAAGGCGTCACCCGGTTGGGGTAATTCATCCCGTGGGTCGGGCAATGATCGGTACTGAAAGAAATGGGGAGTCCAGTGAGTGAACGCATCCCGTCTCACCTCAATCAACATCATTTTTGACAAATTCACGGCACATGGCGGCGTCATGGTGAAAGGCAAACATTTGCCGCATGTGGAAACCAAGGTAGGCCTAGGCCTAGAATTTTGAAATTCAGGATTCATTACTGCCTAACTAAAGTTTCGTAGGCCTAGTTTTCTCCATTTGCCTGTGCATCTAGCCGACAGTATTAATACGACGCGTTTTCCTCAGAAATTGTAGTAGGCCTACTGCCCAAAGTCAAAGAGAGCCGCACGGCAAACGGCGTCATGCATGGAGAGGGGCATGCGTTACCGCGAGGCAAGATTTGGAAATTCATGGTTCCTAAAAGTCCAGTTAGCCTAGCCTACAATTTCGGAAATTTCTCAATTACCTGTGTATCCACAGCAACACTGGGCGTTTTCCCCAGAAACTGGTCTCGACAAGCCAGAACTTCGTTGTAGTACACTTTGTAATGAGTTCCCAACTTGCTACCCATAGGTGGCAAGGGGCAGAAATCTTTGGGTGGTGGTGGAGTCGCCCGGGGATCATCATCCAAGATGGTCCATTTCATCCCACCGGGCCTGGATCTAAAATTTTCGATTGGTGGACGTTTCACCTCGTCCTCTGGATCCGATGGATCACGGCCTGTCATCAGTGGTTTAACAAATCTCGACATCTTTTCTCACAATTCGCACGAATGTATCAGCAAGCTGGAAAAATGTGCGGTTGCTGAGCGTATGTTGCGCCGGTAGTCAAGTGACGTCATCGTCTTTCATTCATGACGTCACACCGCGGATCTTCGTCGTTGCGAGCCCATTGGTGCATATTGGTGACGTCACGCATAACCTGATGACACCTCCGCTCGATCCAAGTAAAGACCTCAACTACGATTTCATTTCGTAGTTTCCCGCCCAGAGTTCGATTTTATAGTAGCTGGAGTAGAAGGGTGCGAAAAGCCGGTGGAAACGCGGAGGATTTGGCCGTTAACCTTCTTGGCGTGTATTCGAATCCGACGATCGCTGACGCTGAATGGCTGCTGTCGTGACTGCGTCAGGCGAGAGTGGCGTTATAAGATAAACGTCATTGATTGCGGACCATCTCGGGTGAAAACTGACAACACCAAATGACACCTCTATTTCAAAACTTATTTGTAAAGAAACCACTTTTATTTTTCATGTATCTGGGAGAAGATATTCCCTATTTTACTAAAGTAACGAAATTCTAGAGAAAATCTGCTTTCCAGTCAGTAAAATATATGAGTTTTGCCACATGAAACAACTCCCCACGTGTGAAATTCGGCCGTGACTTTCCAAAGGGAGTGACGTCATGACGTCACGTCACAAAGTGAGCGTAGTGTCGGCCTGTACATCCGTGCATGCCAATGCAACGTCACGGGGGGACGTCATGATGATTCCACGTTTTTATGTAAACATAGAAGTGCAAATTTTTCGTTTCCACGGCAGTTACGCACAGACACAGTCACGTATAGATAAAAACTAACATCAACTTTGATCTAGAAGCGCTGGGTAACACACTAATGTGCTTTGTTAGGGCATCCTGCCAGAAATAAATTCAGGGCGGCCCGTTAAAAAGAGATTACCCTGGTCAAGTCATGTAAACATGGTCCGCAATCAACGCCGTCGATCTATAGGTAGGCCTATAATAAGACTTTATGGAGATAGGATCCCCCCCCCCCATCATCACTATGGACAATCTTTTTTCGTCAG
>NMRB01002773.1:21068-34614 GCA_002633025.1 Notospermus geniculatus
AACTGAAGGCGCTATCCATCTGACAAGGAAAAATTTGATATTTTCGTTTTGGCCCCCTAGTGGCAAAGTCAAGAATCAGATTGCGCCAAAATTTCGTGTGCACGTCACCACAAACTAGAGGTACATACATACAAAGTTTCATCACGATAGCTCAAGCCATTCTCAAAATATAGGCCTTTGAATTTTTTCACAAAACGCCCCCTACTGGCCAAAGTAGGAATCGCATCGCACCCAAAATCGAACTTGACCTAGATTTTGTGGTCATACACACCCATATGCAATATGAAAATGATCCGTCAAAAACTGAAGGCGCTATCCATCTGACAAGGGAAAAGTTTACGGACACACGCACGCACGCACGCACGCACGCACGCACGCACTAACGCACGACAGACCACCACTAAAGGCGCCAAGCACAGCATAAGCCCTTTTGGCCTATGGGCCAAGCGGGCTAAAAACTGAGAAAAACGCATTTAAAGTATGTAAATGTAATGGCTTTTCTATTAAATAAATTCATGTCTTTCTAATATTGCACAATAAATCATCATGAATTTTATGTCCTGAGGATGGAAAATAAACAAGAATGGTAAATAGATTGAATTGCAATGAAAATTGAAAAATTTCCCTTTTTGCCCTTCCCCCAGAAAGTGCCCCCTAGCGGCTATAAGCGGCAAAAGATTTTTTGGCAACATGACTTTTCTGAAGGCTGGATCGCCAAGGGTCCTAAACCTGGGTTCAGATTTGCTCTAACACGATGTTTCCGCAGAACGACATAAGGACGTAGACTAATTCTCATTTCTCACGCCACATTTTCTATTCAAAATCAAAGTCAGAAAATGAGTGCCTATGGGAATAGTGGCCGTGGGACATCGTCGAGAAATGTGAAGTTTTGCTCAACAAATTAGCGAACGGAACCACGGGAAAAGTATGTTTTTAGGGTAATATGGGGGTGCTGAGTTCAAAAATGCACTTTTCCCGCTCATCAAGTTGCTCATTTCATCAGAAATTGAGACCCTTTTAGGGCCTGATGGCTATAAGGAAGGGGTCAAAAATTTGATGTCATCAAACCAAGTCGACATGGGTATCAAATTGAAGGTATATATAAGTACTTTAACATGGAGGCATTTTTAACCTCCCATACCTGAGACCCTGGAGAAGGGTCAAGGGGAAGTTTCACATTCAACCCCCAGCCATGAGCTTATGGGATGAGCAATGGACGAAAAAGTTATTGAATCTGAATATACTTGCAAAGACCTACAATTTGATACCAATGTTGCGTGGTTTCATATTCCTGAGAACCCATAGGGCCAAAGGGTCTCAAAAAAGGGCCCAGTTTTTTACCACTTTCGCGACAGTATATGATTGGTGTCAAATTGAAGGGTTTTGATAGGACATTATTCTCAAGCACCTTTGTGTCCATTGCTCGTCCCAAACGCTCATGGCTGGGGGTTGAAGGTGACATTTCCTTTTTGTCCCCTTCTCCGGGGTCTCAGGTGTGGAATAGAGAGGTAAAAATACCTCCATGTTAAAGTACTTATACATGTATATACCTTCAATTTGATACCCATGTAAATTTGTTTTGATGACACTAAAATTTTGACCCCTTCCTTATAGCCATTAGGCCCTAAAAGGGTCTTAATTTCTGATGAAATGAGCAACTTTACGAGTGGGAAAAGTGCATTTTTGAACTCAGCACCCCCGTATTACCCTAAAATCACACTTTTCCCGTGGTTGGCTAATTTGTTTAGAGAAACCCATTTTCTAAGCTGTTTTTTTTTCAATTTGTCCCACGGCCAACAGTTCATGAAGAATGCAATGTTCATTTTTCGGTTTCTTCTTTCAGGTTACGGATGATTTCTGCCAAAACACAGACAGAAATGAGCTCCTATCAAAAACAGATAAGCGAGCGCTCGCTTATCAACACAATCATGTATTTTTGCTCCTATGGAACAGCGGCCTAAAACTAAACAATCATTACTAATGAGGTAATGTCCAAAGTTCCCAGCAATACGGATTGGTAACAATGAATTTGATATGTAGATATTCCGTGCAATAACGAAAGGCATTGACCTCATGACATGATTCGATACCAGGCACGCAAACGCAACAAGAAGAACAGCTATCTAAATTGCAAACAATGACCACAGGATGACCATGAATTGAGTAGGGCCATGACCGGTGACGACTCGAGACAGGTAGGACGAGTCCGGCACGCACTCCAAACCCGGGTTCTAGGAGACAAAACAGGATTTTTGGCATGACGGACGTTAAAAAGGGTACCGATACCGAGGTTCCGAGTCGTGGCAGCGATGGGCAGGAAGACCCGCTGTTCCAAAACGGTTCTTTGCCGTCCGCCGCGGCCAGTATCGGTCATGCTGGTACTGATGAGGACGTTGCTGCAAATCCCTTCCGAAGATGCCACGAACAAAAAACTTCTGTCGAATTGGAAGAAACTTTGCCATTGTCAGATATTGGAAACGATGGAGGGTCTCTCCCACGACGTGAAGGGTCAAAGGATTCAAGAAAACTCCTGGCTTGGTGGCGACACTTCAGGGGTTACAAAGCCATGATTATGTTCACTTCCTTTTGTTTTTACATTATCTCCTGCGGAGTATCTTTTTCAATCGGAGTTTATTTCATGGAGCTAAAGAACTATTTTGAGGTCAGTTCGACGCTCACATCACTGACCCTGTCACTTTTCACCGGAATAAAATACCTTACAGGTGGGTATTACACAAATAACTGCAAAAATGCACATTATTTTGCATGTCAACTGAAAAACGTCTAGGCCTACATCGACATGATGTATCTCAACGTTCACAACTGCGACGGCGTCTGAAATGGCAGACAGGAACAGATGTTTTAAAGCGCCACTGTATGCCTTAGGTTTTCTACATGTATCTCGTGTGGCAGCCGACGTAACCTTTGACCTTTAGGCAACCTCGTTTATGAAAAAAATGCATGCTGGACAAGACTGTTCAAATCTACCTATTTGAATGACGTAATTAAGTTACCAATTAGGCATTGAGACTGTTGCCACACATAAAATAGTGAGTTGTTGCACTAAAATACTTGATGAAGTGTCAATCACGCCATGAAAGCGCGTTGAACTCCTCAAGTGATGAAAAGGATGGTTTCGATAAAGTATCAGTCTAGCCCGGGTATTACCACTGGCTTGTACGGGTTGGACAGGACACCAGTCTTATCACATTAGTTCCAGATTTTACCGCCAGGGGAGGGATACCTTATGCATACAGTGGCACTTTAAACGTGAATACACAGTACAGAGTGTTCTTTTGCTCCGCTCCCCATGGGGCAAGTTTTCACATTTTTTATCAAATATTTTCAACCGGTGAATACTAGTACATTCAATGAAAGGTACATGTACATGGCGTCGTTTCTTTTTCCAATTTCAGCTCCTATTTCAAGTTGCCTCACCGATAGATATGGCTTCCGGGTGATGGTGATCATAGGTGGACTGATAGCAACGATCAGTTGTATTGCAGCATCGTTCGCCAATAGCATCTACCCAGTGCTTGTAGCATTTGCCATATTCACGCGTAAGTTCACAATAGACCTAACGCAAGCGTTCGAATAAGCTACGAGCGAGAAGATATAATACAGAGGTTTAGAAATTAGAAGATAAACGTAAACGTAAACGTTAAGGACATCGTTATTTTTGTACGAAAACGCAATATAAAATCTGGTTAATGTGTAGTATCAAAAATTCATAAGCTTATGAATTTTTGGTAGTACATGTATGAAAAATAACAACGCTGTCGTTATCGTTTGATTTCTAAACCGCCCTTTTTCCCCATTCGCGTTCTCTCCAACCAATATTTGCAACACATTTTTGGAAAACTGTAAGAAACATTCACAGGTGTAGGCCTACTGTACGTATGTACATGTTTGTACTCAGTGAAAACGACAGTGCACTAAATAGCCTTCATGTATTCGTAAATTAGCAAACCGCCTTTTTTACCATGTGGTTGTAGTGATCCTACTTATATTCACTTAACGGAATTTCCATCAAAATTTCAACCGGGGGTTCACACGTCATAATTTAAATGTGCTTCCAATTTGTTTCAGCGTTTGGACTCGGTTTGGCCTACGTTCCCGGTAATACAATCCCTTTCCTGTATTACGGAGAGGATGGACGAACATTCGTTATAGGATTCATCACCACTGGGTGTGGCATAGGTGCCTTCGTCATGACCCAAATATTAGCAGCAGCAATAGAGGCGTACACGTGGCGAGGCGCCATCTTCATATCTGCAGGAATTCTGCTACAAATTGTGGTTTTAGGTGCCTTAATGCGAACGCCGAAAAAGTGGAAGGAAGTAGAAGGAAAGCAGAAAAAAGAAAAATATTCAGCCTTGAAACGAATTGTTAACATTTACAAGCCCCCAGAGTTAGCGATGTACATCGTGCACTATGCAATCCTACAGTTTGCTCTCTCAATCATATATGTTCATATCGCGGCCGTCACAGAAACGTTATCGCTGGCGACGAAACAACAAGCAGCACTGCCGCTTTCTCTGATTGGTCTTTCACAGATTGTCGGCCGGGCCGCCTCTGGGATCATTGGACACATGAAAAGAGTGGACACGTTCTTGTTCTATTGCCTAGCAACATTGGCTGCCGGCGGAACAATCATGTTAGTCCCTCTTCTTCCTGGATATCAACTTATTGCAGCGTGCTGTTTTATTTTTGGCCTGCTACTCGCTCCAAGCTGTTCTCTCTTCAACATCGTTATCCTATACTTCTGTGACCTCCCTGATCTCAATGCGGCATTCGCACAGATGACACTTCTGAGTGGGCTTGGGTATCTTGCAGGGGCCCCAATGGCAGGTTGGTATCTATGTCTGATGTCCAAGAAACAAAGTTTGCTGAAACTTTTTCTTGGTTTCAGAAGCTGGAATTCGCAAATGTCTTCTGACCTCGGTATGCCATTTCCGGTGTGAACGCGGAAAAAGTCCCCCTGGAATTAAAGTCCGGGTGATATTGTCCTAGAGGATTAAGCCTTTGTGAAGGATTGCGGTATGTCGCGAACCCCGACTATAACCGTTCACAATGTATGGGCGTCGTATTGAGAACTTCCATTCCTTGGACTCCTCCGCTTGTAGGCCTACATCAGAGGGCCAGTATTAATCATGGGCCTATTGGAAGTCGCCATCATGCCGAAAAGAAATATTTCGCGAATAAAAAGAAGTAACTTAATAAATAAGCATCCCGTTTCGGGCATAGAGGGAGAGTGACACGATTGGAAAATATGGTGTTTGGCAGACGACATACATATGTATGTACGTCATGTCATGCTATCTCACGCTTTTATTCTCTTTGCAGGTTGGCTTTATGATATCACTGGTAACTACGGTGCCTCCATCTACCTGGGCGGAGCAATCATGATCTCAAGCTGTTTGTTGTTGATTAAACCATACATGAGCTACAGAAGACAACGGATGGAGAAGGATTTCGTCGTGAGGTGAAGTTTAGGAAGTTGTTGTGTAATGTTCGCTAGCACATGCCCGATGACGATGACGAAGTAACTTTCGGAAAATGTCAGTGTGAACACGGATTTTTCTGACAGGTGGAAGCGGAATAGACACGGCCATCACTAGACTAAGTTTGAGACCCGGCGACAGATGGCGCGGTAGCTTTCTCAACGGGAATTATTAACACAGGAGAGCTCCCGCTGGACGTCCAAGTTGTAAACACTCACTCACTTGTTCTCTATCCACGCGACGTCTGCGGTGCTGCCACCTATTGTCGGTGATTTGTACTGACGTGAATATCGTGAGTGAGTTGCATTGGACCGGGCACCAGTCTAACGACCACGGGGCGCTACTGGTGCTGCCACCTTCACGAAGGAATAAAACTAGTTTGCCGACCATGTTTGTAAACAAACCAGCTTGTTTACAACTTCGGCGTCTAACTCCTTTAAGGTCTTTATACTTATTAATACAATGTACACCTTTTCCTGCATGCTAACCTGAGCTGATAAGGGGTAATGGTCTGACTTTATATTTGTGCAATTTTGGTTCACAAGGTGACCCTTATTTTCAACACTGTCTCGCAAGTCTGTGTATGTCTGGCAATAAGATTGAGTAACTTTCATCTTGTATATCTATTTGATTATGTTATGTTGTATCATCCATGTATATTGTACAATCACGTGACTTTAACCGTTAACCTAGGTGCTGGTTGACCACGAATATAGAAACTGCTCCAACTAACTGGAATCCGTGTGCATTCTTTCAGCTTTGAAAACCCCAAACCCTCAGCATAAAAGTTACATCGAAATACATGTAGGCTGCTCACTTCTCATCTCTGACGCCACATTTTCCATTCAAAATGAAAATCAGAAAATGAGTGCCCATGTGAATGGTGAACAGTTCATGGAGAATGCAATCTTCATTTTTAGCTCACCGGTGAGCATTTGTCGTGGTGCAGCGTCCGTCGTCGCCCGTCGTTGTCCGTTAGCAGGGCACGTTTCGTAACCACTCGAGCTATTGATCTGAAACTTTCTACATATATACCCCTAGGTCAGATGACCTACATGTGTGACACTAAGCTTCGGTCCGATTCGATTCTTGGCTTGGCCTCAGATGGCCAAAACCAAAAACACAAAACGTGCAATAACTCCTGAACTAATGACTGAATCATCTCCAAATTTTTATCATAGGTGTATCTAATTTAAGGGTACATACATGTAACATATTTAACGAGTTTTTGATTTGACCTACTTTTCGAGGTCACAGAGGTCAAAGTTCTAGGCCTACAAAAGTAACGAACCTGCCACAGTTCTTCATTATTTCACCGAGCATCTTCATATCTTGCATAAACGTGTATTAGAGGGGTACCTTCAAAAATACCGAGTTTCGGCCCGATTGGACATCCAATATGGCCGCCAGGTGGTGTAACCTGAAAATCATCCAAGTGCTATAACTCAGGAACGGCTTGACCCAGAGCGCTAAAATGTGCTATGTGGCTCCCTCTAGATGACCTTTATGTGCATGTGAAGTTTTGGCCCGATCGGACATCCAATATATCTGCCAGGTGGCATAACCCAAAAATCACTGAAGTCCTACAACTTGGGAATGACTTGACCCAGATTGCTCATAACTGACAGGTACCTCTCTCTGTCATTACAATATTATGTCCAAACGGGTGAGCACATGGTCCATGGACCATTTCATTCAGGTTACGGATGATTCGTGCCAAAACATAGACAGAAATGAGCTCCTATCAAAAATGTGAGATAAGCGAGCCAGCGCTTATCTACACAGTTATGAATTTTTGCTCCCACATGTACGGTATGTAATAGTCATGATAGTGGCCTAACTATAAAACAACCATAACTGAAGGCGCTGTCCAAAGTTCCCAGCAATGCTGATTTGGTGATTAAACAATGAATTCTTGATATGCGGATATTCCGTGGTGTAATGAAAACCATTGACCTCGTTGACATAATTCGATACAAGGCAGGCACACGCAACAAGAATATCCACATTGCAAACAATGACCACAGGCATTGACAGGATGACCATTGAGTAGCACCGAAAATAGCCCGGGAAAATAGATAAGAGAGGAGAGTTAGCACCAAAAATAGATGACCGGTGACGATTCGACACAGGTAGGACGAGTCCAGCACACACTCCCAACCCGAGTTCTAGGAGCCAACGGAGGATTTGGGCATGACGGACGTAAAAAAGGGTACCGAGATTCGGAGTCGTGGCACCCACGATGGGCAGAAAGATCCGCTGTTCCGAAACGGTTCTTTGCCGTCCACCGCGGCCAGTATCGATCATGCTGGTACTGATGAAGACGTTCGTGAAAATTCTGTCCGAAGATGCCGCGAACAAGAAACGTTTGTCGAACTGGAAGAAACTAAACCATTGTCAGATATTGGAAACGATGGAGGGTCTCTCCCACGACGTGAAGGGTCAAAGGATTCAAGAAAACTCCGGACTTGGTGGCAACACTTCAGGGGTTACAAAGCCATGATTATGTTCGCTTCCTTTTGTTTTTACGCTTTCTCCTGCGGAGTATGTTTATCACTCGGAGTTTATTTCATGGAGCTAAAGAACTATTTTGAGGTCAGTTCGACGCTCACAGCACTGACCCTGTCACTTTTCACCGGAATAAAATACCTTACAGGTGGGTAACACGAATACTAGTAACATACCGCAATGAAATTGTCCATGCACCATGTGCTCACCTGGGTGAAAGTACCAGAAAAACAAATGGCAAATGTTAAATCGAAATGTTCCAGGGGCCTTGAGTTCCAGGGTCATACGATTATGGTCAAAATTTCAAGGTCAAAACATTCTGGCATGAGAATTTATGACATTTTCCAAGATGGCTGCCTGGTAACCATTATTTGCATTCCAATTGGGCAAAAATTTGCTGTACACATAGAGGATACATAGTAGATAGATGATCACACCAAGTTACAATAGGGCCAAATAGCCACAAAACGTGCCACCAAAATGGCAAAACTTTTGAACTTGAACTCTGTGACCCTGAAAGGGAGGTCAAATCAAAACCCCTTTACATATGTCATGTATCCTCATTAGATGCACCTGTGATAAAAATTTGGAGACAATCCAGTGAACAGTTCAGGAGTTACTGGACTTCGAGCTTTGGTTTTGGCCAGCTGGTGGCCAACCCAAGAATCGAATCGGACCGAAACTTGGTGTCATAGCTCATTTGACATAGGGGTATATATGAACTAAGTTTCAAGTCAGTAGCACCCGCGGTTACGAAATGTGCCACCAAAAGGCAAAATTTTTAACTTTGACCTCTGCTGACCTTGA
The DNA here is from genome assembly GCA_002633025.1 of Notospermus geniculatus. Classification (NCBI taxonomy): domain Eukaryota; kingdom Metazoa; phylum Nemertea; class Pilidiophora; order Heteronemertea; family Lineidae; genus Notospermus; species Notospermus geniculatus. Next base: position 29,888 of record NMRB01002773.1, read on the forward strand.
AAAGTAGGTCAAATCAAAAACCCGTTAAATATGTAATGTACCCTCTGCAGATACACCTGTGATAAAAATTTGGAGGTGATCCAGTCATTAGTTCAGGAGTTATTGCGCTTTTTGTGTTTTTGGTTTCCGCCACCTGGTGGCCAAGCTAAGAGTCGAACCGGACCGATACTTGGCGAAGGCAATAGCCCTCCGTGTGCGGCGGGCATGTCAACTGAAAAACGTCTGTACATCTCAACGCTCACAACTTCGACGGCGTCTGAAATAGGTTTTACATGTATCTACATGTAGTGTGGGGCCGACTAACCTTTTAACCCAGACATTGTAACCCCGTTTACATTATGCTAGACAGGACTGTTCAAATCGGTCTATTTGAATGTTCTTAGTTAGCAATTAGGCATTGAGATTGTTGCCACACATAAGAGAATGTTGACGCATGTTACCTTTAATACCTGGTGAAGGGTTAATCGCGCTATGAAAACACGTTGAACTTCTCAAGTGATGAAATGGATGGTTGACACCAGTCTTATCACATTGGTTCCAGATTTTGCCGCCAGGGGAGGAATACCTTATGCATACAGTGACACTTTAAACGTGAATACACAGAGTGTTCTTTTGTTGCCAACCACATGGGGCCAGTTTTCAAATTTTTTTATCAAATATTTTCAACCAGTGAATACCAGTACATACAATGAAAGGAACATGACGTTTCTTTTTCCAATTTCAGCTCCTATTTCAAGTTGCCTCACCGATAGATATGGCTTCCGGGTGGTGGTGATCATAGGGGGACTGATAGCAACGATCAGTTGTATTGCAGCATCGTTCGCCAATAACATCTACCCAGTGCTTGTAGCATTTGCCATGTTCACGCGTAAGTTCACTATACGAGCAGTAGACCTACGCAAGCGTTCGACTAAGCTACGAGCGAGACAGATATTCGAGAGGTTAAGAAATCGCTCCATTAACGATAACACTAATAACGTTATTTTTTACATTGCAAATGTACGTCAGAAATAGCGTTAGCGTTAGTGTTATCGTTAACGGAGTGGTTTCTTAACCTCTTGATTGTTTTGACCCCTTCGCGTTCTCTCCAACCACTATTTGCAACACATTTTTGGAAAACTGTAAGAAACATTCATAGGCGTATACTGCGAACATGTACCAGGCCCGTAGCAGCCCTCTGATGAGTGGGGGGGGGGGCCCTGGCAGGGCCGGATGCAGGGTTGACAGAAAGGGGGCGTAGCTCGACGGTGCGCTGAGCATGGAAAAGAAAGTGGAAAGCCAAAACGGGGGGTCTGGGGGTGCTCCCCCAGAAAAATTTGACAATTTTAAGTGCTTTAGATGCATTTTCCTGGGATCTGAGAGCAAAAATATGGGCATATAAAATGGACATTTGGGCCAAGGTATTTTTTGGCAAAAAAGTGGGGGGGGGGCCCGGGACCCCCCGGCCCCCCCGGCTCCTACGGGCCTGTGTACTCAGTAAAAACGACAGTGTGTTAAATATTCGTAGGTCAGCAGACCACCTTGTGGCTGTGGTAATCCTTATATTCATTTATCGGAATTACAAAAAGTTATGTTAGTAGTTCAAATGCAATCATTGCTTATGTTCCATTAGACCACAGAGTAGTCTCTACATCTGACGATTTTAAGTACTTGTGGGGCATGTCGCCTGCTGAGTGGGCTAATGTTCCATGTGAGCACGATAATCACAGTCACATAGTGAAAAGGCGGTCCGCTGATCTCCGAAATATTCAATGCTAACTGTCGTTAACCGAGTAGGTACATTTGTACATGTACACCCTTTATCAAAAGTAGGCTACATGCACACCTAATAAACTTAAATATTTCCCAAAAGCTTCAGTGGATTAACTTTTGCTTTTTATGGCAGGTATCTAGGGCCTGAAAGACACATTTTAAGAGAAAAAATTACCTTGATTTATGATAAGTTTATTATGTGCGGATGTACAAATGTAGTTGATTTTTGATAAAATGCATTTTGGCAAAAGTTTGAAATTTCCATGAAAAAGTGCGATTTTTTATCGGTCATTTCATCGGAACCAAACCAACGTCACTTTAAAGCCTGTTTGTCTCCCAGGAAAATGCTTTTTTCAGGTTTAAAAAATTCGGTGGTGAACAAATGTTACAGAGCATTTTCCAAAATGAATTTCGTTCCTTCCGTCTTATTAGGTAAAGGACTAAAGTGAACGAACGAAAACGTAAGGATACGTTCACCATTGTAACCGGTGATGTGATTGGTGAGGAGTAAACGTATTGATATGTGGCGCCACTGGTTAGGGCCACTTCGCATACGTCCTGTCTGTGATTGGTTCATCAGCAATGTGTGTAACACGCCCATTGACAGCTGAATTTAGTTGTATGATATGACTAATAACGCAAGCATCTGCTACTATTGTAAGAAAAATCTCTATGGAAAAATCGTTAGAGATCATGATCACTACAATGGAAAATTTAGAGGAGCAGCGTATAATCAATGTAACTTAAAAGCTAGAAATATCAATTTTGTACCAGTCTTTTTTCATAACCTAAGTAACTATGACGCACATTTATTCGTTAAGACACTTACTAAGAAAACTGATAAGGAAATGAAGATATTAGCTAAAACTGCGGAATGTTATATTTCATTCCAGTTTGGTTGTTTGAGATTTTTAGATTCATATAGATTTTTACAAGGTAGTTTAGATAATTGTACGAAATCAATGGTTGATGATGATTTTAAGATAACAAGAAACTATTACCCAAATGAAGATGATTTTAAATTTTTAAGGAAAAAAGGATCTGTTCCCTATTCATTTTATAATTCTTTTGAAAGTTACAACGAAACAAATTTAACACCAGAAATGTTTTTCGATGATCTCAAAAATGAGATGCAATCAGTATCAGTTTATCAAAGTGCAAAAGAAATATGGGATCATTTCAACTTTAAAGATCATGGAGAATTTATAGACTTATACTTAAAATCAGATGTATTATTATTAGCAGATTTATTTGAGAGATTTAGAGAAGTTAATCTAAAATATTTCGAAATTGATCCTTGTCATTGTTATTCTTGTCCCGGTTTAACTTGGCAAGCTGGTTTAAAATATACGGATATAAATCTAGACTTATTAACAGATTATGATACATTATTATCATTTGAAAAAGCTATAAGAGGAGGAATATCCAGAATAATGGGAACAAGATATGTTAAAGCAGATGAACATCATAAACTACTATATGTAGATGCAAATAATTTATACGGTTGGGCAATGATGGAATTTTTACCCGAAAAGAATTTTAAAAAATTTATTCCTAATTTTACAATAACAAAGGANTTTAAGTATTCCCAAAGATTCTCCTACAGGATATTATTTTGAAGTAGATTTAGAATATCCAACATCAATTAAATTTAAATCCCTAAATTTTCAGTATTGTCCAGAATCATTATTTATTCCCGATGATGAACTAAGTCCTTACCAAAAAGAAATATTAGGTAGTGAGAAAAGACCAAAAGCAAAAAAATTAATTTTAACTCAAAAAGATAAATTAAATTATATAGTACACTACCGACTATTACAATTTTATTTACAACAGGGAATGATTTTAAAGAAAGTTCACTACATAATAAGTTTTGAACAAAGACAAAGGCTTTCAACATACATCGATCATAATACAAAACAAAGAGCTAAAGCAACAACAGATTTTGAGAAGGACTATTTCAAATTAATGAACAATGCATTTTATGGAAAAAACTGTGAAAATATCAGAAACAGAAAAGAAGTGGAATTAGTTAGCGATAATGAAAGAGCTTTAAAATTACAAACAAATCCTAAATTTGATTCCAAAATTATATTTGACGAAGATCTATGCGCTATCTTAATGCGAAAAACATCAATAAGATTTGATAAACCTATTTACATAGGAGCGACAGTTTTAGAGCTTTCAAAGCTGTTAATGTATAAATTCTATTATGAAACTCTACAACCATATTTCGGTGAGAAAAACATAGAATTACTCTATCAAGATACCGATAGTTTTGTTCTAAAGCTGAAAACCGATGATCTAGTCAAGGATTTAACCAATTTAAAAGATCATTTCGATTTTAGTGGTTACCCAAAAGATCATCCATTATACGATACAAGTAAAAAGAAAGTTCCTGGTTATTTTAAGGATGAATTAGCTGGTGAAGAAATGACAGAATTTTTAGCTTTAAGAAGTAAGATGTATGCTTACCGTACAGAAAAAAATGAAGAAGCTAAAAAACTAAAAGGAATAAGTAAACATGTAGTTAAAAAACATATAACATTTGATGATTATTTTAATTCACTACATGATAAGAAAAAATTCAGTCATGATATGCGTACACTAAGGTCAGAAAAGCATAATATGTACGTAGAAGAGATAAATAAAAGAGATAGAAGAGATAAATAAAAGAAATTTAAACCCATTCGATGATAAAAGATTTATTTTAGGAGATGGTAAAACTACTATCCCATTTGGAACTTATTTTGAAGCTTTTATAGACTATAGTGACCCTGACTCGGTGTAACCATGTGTAAAACCTAATTAAATAAAACTTTTGTTATATAAATGGAGTCAATAATTCAGGAAACAATTAATCCAACTTATCTTGGCTGTTCTACTGAATTTTTTAAGAAATGGAAACAATATCAAATAGAACGCATAGAATACATATGCAATGAAATCTTCGGCGAAAGAATAATAGTTAGCCA
>NMRB01002773.1:50201-61267 GCA_002633025.1 Notospermus geniculatus
ACAAAAAAAATGTGTTTTAGATTTTTCGTTCAAATGCCTAACCTCTGCAAGTTCAGCAAACTTTTACAAAGGCATTCTAGCCAATGTGAAAACTGACCACAGGCCTGAAACCACTCACAATTCACCAGGAATGACTCAATCAAACTTGATTTCACATGAATTACTTTGGGTTGGAATTGAAGTGTTCATTTTCAATGGGTCATTTTGGGTGACATCACCAATTCCCAGGCCTGTGGTCAGTTTTTGTCTGGTTGAATGCCTTTGTAAACCTTGCTCAACTTGCAGTTTTGGCCATGTGAACCAAAAATGTAAAATACCATTTTCTTGTAGAAAATAATTAAAATAATTAACAGATATCACACAAACTTGTTAGCATTTTATGTGACACAGGCCCAGGTGAAATTCTGCGGTGAAATAATGACTCTTTCTCGTCTTTCTAGGCCTCCAAAATCTGGCATTGTCTCCCTAATTTAATTAGTAAAGATGAATGCAATTGTTTTTGTGTCATCATAATTGTTAATCATTCAGTACAAAGCATCATCTGTGCGAGTTTCAAGCAAATCGCACCGGTAGTTTCAGAGTTATGCTGAACTTGTAACAACCCTTCATTTCTGCCCAGCCCCTTTCAAGGGCCTATTGGCCTGATTTTATGAACGCCGCAGAAACAGGAGTTCTTGAGTGGTCTCTACTACGCACATACAGTGCACACCCTGATGCACTGGTGCTGATCCAATGGCAAATCATTAGAAAATGTTCAAGTTTTTTTAATGACCCTACCACCATGTTCAAAAGGTAGCAGCACTGACATGACTGAAACCTTCCCACCAACCGCACAGGGGGAAAAACTACATTGGCATATAAATACCGGGTAGCAAGTTTAGGTAAATATTTTCCGTTGCATTTTTGTAGTATACATAAAAAGATTTTTGTTTATCCATGTCTATCAAGGCATGATTTAGTCACAAAGACTTTACATCCAGTTACAATGAACCATAGATGGAGACATTCCATAAGATTCAACCAAGTCTGTTTTTACGATTGTTTCATATTCAGGGGAGGGGGAATCTGAAATATATTTTGACTATTAGGAACTTGAGACTCTGGAATTTGACCTTCTTCAGAAGTATTCCCATTACTCAGTACCGGTACTAAAGGCTTTTTTCAAAATGTGAATTCATTCCATAGCAGGGTGAGACGGTATAAGTAAACACTAGTATGTAATCACTCTGATGGAAAAATGACCAAAAATTATTTCATACCTGAGTCATGGGCGACAATCGTCAGTAGATAAGACGAGATGGCCTCCCTGTCCAACGGTATCTTCGCTTTGATTTCTCCGGTGCTTGAATTAATCTCGAAGACAGAATTATTCCCTCTACGAATGGAGTACGTCAAAATACTATTGTACTTGGAGTCATCATCACGTGCGGTCACCATGGTAACATGAACGGGAAGCTTCTTCATGTTTTCACGGACGAAAGCGATATACGGCGCATCGACGAATGATGGCGCACAATCATTGACATCCAAAATTCGAATTGAAACTTGCACCGTATCGCGACGTGTATCTGTCCCAGAATCCTCTGCCTGTACTGTCAACTTGTAGTTACTCATTCGTTCATAATCCAATTTTTTGTTCACCCGCAAGATCCCCGTGTACTCATCTATTTTGAAATCCTGATTTGGATCGCCGTCTGTGATGAAATAACGCACCATGCTATTGAGTCCCTGATCCAAGTCAGTGGCAGTTAATCTCAACACACTCGTTCCAATCTTTGCATATTCAGGGACCTTGGCATCCAACTCAGTGCTGATAAACTTTGGATCGTTATCGTTTACATCCTTGATGTTCACCGTCAATTCCATCGTTGAGGATTGCGGCGGATTCCCCTGATCCGTAGCTTCGATGACCAACCTATAGGTGGGGATCTTTTCCCTGTCTAGCGGTCCATTAACACGTAACTTCCCATTCAAGGCTTCCAGGGAGAATGCATTAAATGGCACAGAAACCAACTTGTACGTGACATACTTATTCCTCTCGGCATCTTTGTCCTCTGCGACAACCGTATAAACCGGGGTATTGATCGGCGTATTTTCAGTTACTTCCGTTTCATTTGATGATTTGAAAACCGGTGCGCAGTCATTGATGTCCCTTAGGATGATGGTCACCTGTAATTATCAAAGAAGGTACATTGGTCAGGGTATGAAGACCAAAGTGGAGAATTTTCCACAATTAACATTTATTTTAAGTTCTATTATAAGGGCATTATCTTCTATTATATTAACAAATGAAATGTTCTTGATGTCTGTTGTCTTTATCCAGAAAATGGGGTTCTAACTGACAATCATTGCTGTTTAGCAACTATCTACATTTTCATCAAAGTTTGCTTTGATAAATGACTCATGAATAATGAGCAATCATTAACAGTTTGAGACACATCTCCCCCAGGGGAGTTTTGATCCTTACCTGTGTGGTAGAGGACAACCTATCCCTTGTGTCTTTAGCTTGGTCTGTTGCCTTGACGACAAGTGTATAAATGGCCTGCTCCTCCCTGTCTAATGACTTTGTGGTGAAGATGGTACCGCTGTTGCTGTTGATACGGAACTGATTCTTGCTGTCACCAGATTCGATGGAGTACTGTAACTTTCCATTTACACCTGAAAGACACCACAAACAAAGATATTTTAGCTGAGTCAGCAATACCTGAAAGCTCGAACACTGAAAAAATATCAAATTTTATGAAAATAAAAGAGTGATATAAATTAGTGCACTCTGCGGTGGTCTGAAAAGAACATTGATTCTTGATTAAGAAGCTTTTTAAAGGACATGAAGAGATTCTATAGTCCAATATCATTATGGCTTACAGTGGAGTCTTAATTCACAATTCGTGCATGGTCCAGATGTAAGATTTTGTCACCTACAGCCAACCAAGACAAATAATGTTTATCACAGCAGGTGATTAGGGAGTATTGAATGATGTGGTAATACTGAAATATATGTAGCACAGTATTGATATCTCTGACAAAGGAAGAGTGTATTAATGATGTTGGTGTACATTCAGTGCATCCTGAGTGTTGAAAGCTATTTTGAAGACTTGCAGCTTTATACTTTGTGATGTACAAACTGGTATGAGAAGTGCCCATCTATAGGAAGTCATAACATTTTGCTGCAGGCTTTACTATTACATACAAGTAACTACAGGTTGCCAGCTCTGGGCCGACAACTTTCATTCTCAAACACAATTTTGCCTGACCATTCCATGTAGGCCTACTTGATAAGCACATTTAAGATACATTCCATTTCATCTGGGGGCTTTGCCTGAGGGGTAAGGGCATGAACATCAGAAAACTTTTCTTCTCGACAAACAACATTTATGCCTAAGTCTTCTCACATGTCACCACTCTTCATTAATTAGCCCCCAGGCAATCAGCAGTGTGCATGCCCTTCAACTGGTTATGACATGCCGGAATGTCACATGAGATCTGCCGGTGTATGATAGTCACAGTGTGGGAGAAACATCCTGCCTTCTCTCACAAGGCCCTTAGCAGTTATGAGAGATCAAGGCCAAACAGGAATAGAACTTGAGAGTAGATGTGAACAAATTAGTCACACAAAGAAGCTCCTTCAAAAATCCTGATCAGCTCCAAAATCAACTCAAAAGTCAATGTTGTACTTATCAACAATAAAACCATTAGGCCCTAATATGGTGATTGATTCACATGTAGACTTTCAACAATCCAGACATCTCCTACATACACCCCCTGATGAGATGGTCCCAGAAGAGATGTACTAAAGGAGATAAGACACTCATCGACTGATGTTACCACACAATCGCTTGTAAAAGTGCACAAGACTAACAAAGCTAACGGCTTTGAAGTATATAGTTGTCATGACTGGCCAACCCTCTTGTCTTGAAGTTTTCTCGTATATTACTGGAACTTTTTTCACAGGCAATTGCTGGCTAGTGGAACTAATACGTATCATTAGGACATCAAAAAGGGCAAGATACATATGCCAAGTGTATGTACATCTGGCGCCTTTTTGTGTGGTGCTCTGTAGGGAGGCTCATGGGTGGTACATCAGGCAAATGTCTCCTGTCTAATTTTTAGGTCATGACTGGGCTAAAGGAATTCACAGTTTCTGTTTTCTTTGGGAGTTGTCAACAAAATAATCTTCGAACATTTTCCATCCTACATAAAATGACCAACAGCCGTATTGCACACCGAAAGAAAGTTGAAACTGAGCTGCCTAAAATATCAGAAATTTCCACAGCTGGTCATGGCTAATTCCACGCACAATTTGGCAGAAAGATCACTGGAAAAGATAACCATTGATCTTTATTAATAACGATATCAAACTTCCTGAGGGGAAATAGGGAGGCAAATTATTTCTATTTCGGATGAGCCACGGCTTTGAACATCATAAGCCGCCATCACTAGGAACAGAGCAGCATATCAAAGGATTGGATAACTTTGAATGTAACATCCAATCTCAGCAACAACAACTACATGAAAATGAGCCAATTGTGCCAATGTAATCCCTACAAGTCTCAAAACTGAATTGTCACTCTCTCACAATGCAAACAAATTGTCTCTCGCAGAGAAATAATTCACTGCATGTTCAATTGCAGACTTTGAAGTTTTGCTACCAATTACCAAGTTAGAAATCCTTCACCTTTATTCTTTACAACTTGTTAGTGGCCACTTTGTAAGGGTCTCAAAGTTGCACTATAAAACCTTGGAGTTTGCTAACGGAGATGTCCTCATTTATCATCTCTTTGAAAGGGTCAACGTGAAAGACATCTAATGACTGGCCCTTACGACAGAAAAAGGGTACAAAAAGAAGGAGAAAGTTAATGACCCTTTCTGTCAATGATGAGGAATGATTAGATTGTTATCTTTAGAAGGGCTCGAGGCCAGTAATGATTCAACCCTTTTTACTGGACGGATTCTGAAGAAATTTTACAAGGGTCTTACGCAATTCCGTGTTTGCCAAGAATTGAGATTCTCCACGACTTACATAATGTGATCAAGGACTTTCTCAAACTCACACCACGAGCATTTTTTGTCCAGGGAATGGTGCTCATCAGTTGCAAGAGGCTTTCAGAAGCAGAACAGTTGAAATACTAACAGATTGGCTCATTAGGCCAAGAGGTGGAGATTCAGAAAGTTGGCTACCACCACAAATTTATCAAGAACAGGGGGCGCCTATATTTTCCACCCATCACAGTGGAGGCAATTTTGCCTGGGAACTATGGCAAGGTATATATTTTTGATAATAATGTCTGTCTGTTGCCTACAACCCGTCGCCAGTGCCTTTTCATATTAAATTTTTGCAGCACAAATGGGACCTAATTTGAAAAAAGAACATTTTTTATTACGATACACATATACTTTTGATTAAAGGTCAAAACAGTCACATTCTGAAGAGTGACGGTCATAAAAAGAATCATGCTACACCAGAATAAGTACACAACTGCATTACCACAGATTTTTCAGAAGTTGCGTTGTATAAATCACATGTGGAAAATAAACGAACACATCATAAACTCCAGCGACAGGCTAATTCTCATGTTTTACATGTTACGGTCCATATGACGTTTGTACCATCATACAAAACCGTGACAAAATGAAAAGTTGGTGTCATGAGATACAAAATGTGCAAGGGATAATACCATAAAATTTCAATTGGATACGACCAAAAATAGATAAGCGAGCGACTCAGTGAACTGTGATTACGCTCCTGGTCAGGGAGGACACTTTTATGCCAGGGAATGTGGTTTAGTGCAGTCTTAATTGAAATGAGTTAGTAAACAACCTAGTTACAGTCCATAACTACAGTAAACCCTCGCTATAACGTACACGTCGGGATCCATGCAAAATGTACGTTATAGCGAGGTGTATGTTATAGCAAGGAAGGCTTTTGGCGTGTCCATTTTGAATGGCGAACGTGCACAGGGACCGTAGTGCATGTATGCCGACCGTCGCATGCAGACTGTTTGATGGCGGTACCAGTTTTCGCGGGTCTTACGGCGATCGCCGCGACTGCTTCACGAATATCGCAAAAAAATGAAACAATTGGTACTATTCTATGATTTAGTTTGGATTTTACCACAATATTTACATTCGGCAGCATCCAAGTTCTGCGCCGCAAACTGGGTCAGACGGCAAACTGGGCATTGGTGCCTTTTTCGCGAATCCGGAATAGATCTACGCATGCGTGCGGTGCCTGCTGGGAAGGTGCCTTGGGCAGGGATATTGTGCATAACTTGAGAGTGTGTCTGACGAACCTTTCATTCTTTTGATGATGAATATCAGGCCTACTTACAGTCATAACAGCCAAACAAACTAAGCATGAAGACAACTCATGTTAATTGACCCAAGCTCATTAGCGTGGTGTGAGGGGGAGACATACATTTTACAGTACATTATTGTACAAAGTATACACTTAACATGTACAATGATCGGCTATGAGTCTGAGGTCGGGGGGATTTCAAGGAAATATAACATTTTGGGTAAACATTTGGGGTCCATGGAAAATGTACGTTATATCCGGGAGTACGTAATAACGAGGTACGTTATAGCGAGGGTTTACTGTACATCAAAAGGCTGAGTCAAGGCCCTATGAAAAAGAACTTGCAATTATACTGCAGTTTCATAGATATTTTAAAGAGTTACTTCAAAAGTCTGATGGATTTTCCTTCCTAAAGATCACAACTTGTCATCAGATAGATTCGAATTGGAAGATTCATAAGAGTCTTAAAACTGGCCACTTGAAAAGAAATAGCCTTCTCAAGCGACAGTCACTGCTTATTTGTTTAATCAAGTAATAACAAAATTGTCCACTCGAAGAGCATAATTCCCATCACGGTTTCACTTTGATGACTTCATTACATTAAATTATAGGCACTCTTGACGATGTGGATAAATCTTTTCAATTCTTTCTTTCACATAAGCTGGTTAAGTCTGCTTAGAGTATGTACAGCGTATGTATAGGAACATGTCCTGTGCAGCGTGTATGACTGGATCCCTAAAGGTTTATGTAAGCTTACCCCAGAGCAACTTATGAACATCTTATCAAAATCTGCATCCTTCATTGGCTTACCCGCATCCCCGAAGGATGACGTAAGTTTTGTGTTAAAATGATATCTCTTGAAGAATGGAAAGGTAATTCACCCATTACCCAAGGGAGCCTTTTCTATAGAAAACCAACCACTGGAGTTGCTTCCACTAACCTGAGTCAATATCAGTTGCCTTGACCATGACAATACTTTTCCCGATGGTAGCGTTTTCAGAGATCTCGACATTGTATATGACTGGGTCGAATATTGGCGAGTTATCATTCCGGTCCAGTACGTTCATGTAAACGGTGACCGTACTCGATAATGATGGGTTACCACCATCAGCGGCCTTGACCTTCAAGATGTAGTGAGGAGTCTGAAAGTAAATGGAGAGAATTTTTAGAAAACTGCACAAGAAATTATGCTTACATCTGGGGGCAGCTGTCAATCCTGTGTTTCTGATGGTAGTACTTCAAGGTAATTCCAATCGTGTTGCACTTACATCAAAATCTACTTCGCGACATCACACCAGCAACTTCAGAAAGAAGCCATTGAGCTACATCATCTTCACAGCATCAGAAATTAAACCAACTGAACTAACCTGTTCGTAATTCAGAAGACCATTGACAGTGAAAATCCCAGTTTTCGGGTCCAATGTGAAGAAATCCTGGCCATAGGGTGTTGCATAGGAGAAGGTAATCTCCCCATTTTTTGCAGCATCTGGATCAGAAGCCGTCACAGCTGAAACGGTCGTACCCTTCGGTGTGTTTTCTGGGACATCGAAGGAGTATTTCGCCTTGGAAAACATTGGTGCATTGTCGTTGACATCTGTGACACTGACGTGAACATTTACGGTGGATTTGTGGACACTGTCCGAGGCCTCAACGATCAGATTGTAGGATGGCACTTTCTCACGATCAAGGCCCCCAGTTGTTGTCAAGACGCCTGTAAAGGGAAGGTGAAAACTTAATACTGGTACTCTGTTGCAACGAATCTATCCGATGATGATATCAACTAATTTTCATACAATGAATTCAGCTGACATTCTCATGATTCCTTACAATGCTAATTCAATTCCAAACTCTGCCCATTGCCAGGGCCATGATCTCAACCTACACATCTAAAATATCGCTAAAGCTAAGGAGGCCTGAGGGCCAAAGTGACAAGTCTACATCAAGGGAACAGATGATATGTCATGATTTGATCTCTCATGCCACATCATTGCCTACAACCACATGTGATGTCAGCTGTCTCCACATGGTTATCTGTACAATGATCATGGGACACTGAATAAAAAATTAACTCCTGAATACATGTACCGCTACCGGTACGGTACTTTGCAAAGAGACGTCTGCCTTGTAATTCTCGGCCGACACAAGGACTGGGAGAGGGAAAGGAAGTACTCACCAGATTTTGAGTCAAGACGAAACTTCGAATCAAAATTCCCAGATAGTATTTGAAAAGTGACTGTCTGATCCTTGTCCGCATCTTTAGCTGATATGATCGCCACAGTCCTCCCACCTGGTGCGTTCTCTGGGACGGGCACATTATAGCTGGGCTGACTGAACCGTGGAGGACTGTCATTCTGATCCAAGAGTGAGATATGGACCTGGAAAATACAAGCAACAAAAGTGGTTATTTTCAATACTTTCATGATTATCATGATATTTTGAACTTGAGAGATGGTGTATGGGTGTAAGATACTACCTGATACAATACAAGGAAAAATGAGGCCATTTTGAATTCTTAGATTTTCTACACCACAGCTAGCATTAGCTATACCTGGATGAGGAACCAAATCAGCCTGAAGAGACCACCTTCTGCCTTGGCCTTTGTTGTTGTCTCGAGGACCATTCAGGGGTATAAAATGACTTGCTCAGCCACCTGGTTCTGGGGTACAAATAAGGGCTTAAGATCAGCCGAATTCTTGAGGAGAGAAGTGTGTCCTTCACACATCAAAGGTACGAACACCGCGAGAGAAAAGCTTAGACATGGAGCAAAGTGAGCATTCAGTGATTTTGGAATCAAGAGGCAGTCAAATGGAGATCTGGAACACCGACAGATATGAGCATCTATCTTAAACCATCCAGCCCTCCAAACTTTCAATTCAATTCAGTAAGAATTACCTAACAAGAGGGCATGCACTGATGATTCTCTCGGTTTGTCATCTTGTGAGCAACCAAATTTTGTCATCCCATTATTTGAGTCCTTGGCTCCCTACTTAGGAACACCAGGCAGGCCTTCAAGTGGGAACATTGAATATACAAATATTTTACATTCAATTTCAAAAATTGTGAAAAACTCCAGTCAACTGAACAGAAGATGTGTGAAAAGCAACCAAGCCAACCAGATGGACTGCAGCCATTTCATGGGTATGGACTGGAAAGGTGTTAATTAATGGACTTGAACCTAGAGTGGGCAGGGGTGACTTGTGACAAACTCCTTTCTGGGAAGAGAAGCCTTATGTTCGCACAACACCATTTTTGCATGGAAACTAAAAAATCTACCCTGAGACCCAAAATCATTACAAAATGTTTAAAAAAGATTGACTTCCTGCATCAGCACTTTCAACACTTCACTTCTGGGATCTCTACTAGAAAGTGCCTGAGGAAGACCACATTGGGGCAAAAATTTGTGAAATTCGGAGATGACATATACTTTTACTATCATTGCTCCGTCAACATTCATACAATTTGCATACACAGATAAAAATCTTCCAACAAACAGTATGATGGCAACATGTATGAAAGTCAATCCCTAAAACAAGGACATCACAGATAGGTGTCCATCAAATCACTGAATACCATACTGAAACCCCAAAGCCTTGACTGAAACCTGCACCACACTGTCTATCAATGACAGCTGATCTACGTTCAACCCAGACCTCAAATCATAAATCAAAGAATCAAGACAACACTGGCTATAATCTTCTCTTTTACCATAAATTATCCATTTATCAATATTTACCAGAATCCAAAATATTCCTGCATCCATGAATAATACAAGGTAGCTCAATCACATTGTTATAATTCCATAATCCTTTGGTACAAATATCCAGAAATGCACTGTGAGACCATAAATCCTAATCCTTGCCTAACTGTACGGAGTCACAACACGAACTGTCACACTGTCCATTTCACGACCTATTTCCCATGCTCCTCGCTAGTGTATGACACCTCCTCTCTCTGTGGATGACACACTGAAGACTGTGATCCACAGACCAATGCAAAAACTGTTAGATCCTTGTTAGAGCCTACCAGTTTTTAATGACATTCTTGTCACTGGTCATCAGGTTATATAACGTGAATGGACCCTTTACAGAGAGGCTCCAATGTATATTTAGACGGTTTCACAACTAGCCTCTTTTAGTACACTGGCGGACAATGTGCCGACCTGGCTTTTGTGACATGCACACAGGGGGCACCAATAGCCATCCCAATGGCTCCTAATTAAGTGATGTGTTAACTACACTGTCGTAGCTCTTTTCAAATTAGATAAATTTGGTATGGATCAACTCACAAGAACTATGTATGTTTTTGACAAGAACTATGATTGTTTTCCGCCTGAGTGACGACTAATTTCGACAGGCGACAGGCATATATACTGTGGAGCTTCAAGCAAGAACAGATATTGATGAGCAGGCATGATGTAATCAATTAGAAACACTGACTTTGTTATGCTAATTAATTAAAATCTGCCACGGCATATGTTATAAAATTTGACATGAATAAAATTTTACACATAAAGTGAATTAATTGTGACATAACAGACTAGTCATCTGTTTTGATTCTGCATGTTCCTGATTACACTTTTGAAATGCCTTTGAACATTACAAGAAATACAGACATTCAATCGATTATTGAAATATCATTTTGCAGATAGTTGTCGTGGACTGTTTCACATTGTTATTGCCAGAATACATGCATCACTGGATCGAAATATGCAAACTCTAAATCATTTTTCCTGTTGATCTGTTAAGAAAACAGGCAAGAATAATACCGTCAG
>NMRB01002773.1:69660-89577 GCA_002633025.1 Notospermus geniculatus
TAATGCCTATTATTTTATTTTTTCCTTCTAATAATCCATGCCTATCATCCTCATACATGTGAGTAGGTATGGAAAGAGAAGGCTGGAATTCAGACCAGGTCATCCATATCTACATCAACATCATTTCCAATAACATTACCAGTGTTCCCTAAGAATTACTACATTCACAAATTCATCAAGGATTTCAAAATGGTTCACATAATGATTATTACTTCTCACGAAACAGCAGCGGGGAAGACCTATAGGCCCAATCAAAGCCATAAACGTAATGATACTTATTCATTTGAATATTTATGATTTACCATTCCGAGAACATTCCCAAAAATCAACAGTCGACCATTTTCCCATGTTCAGTATATCTCCATGTGACGTGGACCCAACTGTCTGGTATGCCCCATTGCTTATTGATTGTCCTACACACAAACAACAAAGTATTTATTTATCAAAGTTTCCTTTCTCATTGCTCAATTCCTGAACAGCAAGCGTAGCACTCCATGCATGCAGTAGCTGCCGTGTAAAATACCCTGTACATGTTCCATAGCCCGTGTCAATATTTGGGCACTTTTGTGCCCAATCCAGAACATTGCGCATTTGAATATGAAAGTAGGGTTCTTTCTCGTTGAGGTGTAAGATTATTATTTTAGCCCTCAGGCTGCACTGGGTTTTCTGCTAGCCTGTGTTCTTTGCTAAAAACCACAATGTTTCCACCTTTTATTGCACTAAAACCACAAAGGTCATCCATTGTTGACCTTGTAAAAATAATCATGGCTAGCCAAAAATTAGCTTTTTTCAGATATGGGCCCTGAAAAGTACACATTAAAGAATGGCACATCAAAGGTCACAATATTGTACAAATCTGATTTTAAAAAATCTGGTTAAAAATATTGGATTACATTGATTACCATGTGGCAAAGAATGGTGCTTCATCCATTTTCACGCAAGGGTTTCATTAGATGCAGTCTACAATTGATCTTTTTCCCATGAGATATCATATTTTTGTGATCAAGAGCTAATGAGTTAGATCACATCAGACAGGGCTGATACTGTAATCACAGTGCATGACACACACTCAAGAAAGTACTTCGACGGATCCAACAATACTGCATCAAACGCCGAACTCTCAGGAGGATATATCCTCTGTGTGATTACTAATTCCATCAAATATTCATGACACAGCATAGTTTAATCCAGGTCGCATCCCCTCAGGTTAAAATTCCGCAAGAGTGGGTTCAATATGTTATATGGGATTGAGAAATGTTTTGAAGATTTTGACAAAATATCTCACGAACCGATAACTGAAAATGTCGACTGGAAGGAATCCAAACTGGTCTATTTTATTTATTTTTCTTACATATGTCACAGCCACGGCGGTTAAAGGTTAAGAGACCTCATTCAGACATCCTCCACCCACCATCACAACCACTAGACACATGCACTTCTGTAATCTGACCACTGCATTCTAACAAAGAGGATGTGGAAGAGCCATCCCAGCTTCCTGAAATATGCAATCTCTGCCATCATATCCACTCTTTCCCTGATTACAGGATGATTGCTATTGTGCAGGGACACCCCTAACAAGGGGACAACTGTCAGACCAGGACCATAAATGTGCGGTGGGGAGATTTTATTAAAGGCCAGGAAGTCACCAATATAACCACACTGAGAAGGGACTGTCTTAACAAAGAAAATATGGCCATTCATGAGGACCTCACTCCCTTTAGCCTAGTCCGAGTCAGGATGATTTGAAAAGAACATGAATCACAGTAGGAACAGAGTGAGACAAGGCAGGACTGGATGGCAGTGAGCAACAGTGGGGTTGTTGGCTGAAATGTACAAGAAGGACAGGGAACATACGCTGAAAGGGTAAATGTCATCCTGGGTATATACAAAGATTACCCAGGATCTCAGTCTTCACTAAAACAATACCCTGGGTGTACTTTCGGTAGCCAAACATCACCCAGCATCAGCAATGATAACGAGTCCTATTTAGAAATCCCGTGGAATCTCGCGGTCTCACGCCGCGGTATGTGTTGAGTGTAGCTGTTCATGACATTCTTCAGGCGGTTACATGACCACGGGCGAGACAACCTCAAATCCAGGTGTCATAATATGATGCTGGGTGATGTTCGACTACCGAAACTACACCCAGGATATTGTTTTAGTGAAGATTGAGATCCTGGGTAATCTTTGTATATACCCAGGACGACATTTACCCTTTCAGCAGAACATACTGTTCGGATGGTGGGTTCACCAGATACTTTATCTCTCAGGATGTGTGTTGAGTTCCCCTTGCAAATATATAGGGCATTATGCACATTCCACATCTGAAAACTAAACTGCCAATTGATACCGGCCATGTTTTCATCAGGATTCAGTTTTATCAGCAACCCATTGAACACGAACTCTGCAATCTTACAACAAACGAAGGTCTACATGCGATAATATCAATACATAATGGCAGTGCACTCGCAAAGGTGTTGACCACTGAACACATGAAGCTTTTACGAGGCATGTGTCATGTCTAGCATGGCCATCATGATAATTAACATTAAAATATCCGCTTGATATTTCGCACTGTTGAGGAGGGTGGAGACCCTATGAGATATCGTCACCGTCAAGGAGATCCAAACGCTGCCACCTGGTTGATGATGAAGCAGCTGCTGACCACAATCAAATATCACATCACGCCACGGATTATCCCACAGTCAGTGCCGAAGGCATCCAAATATAGCGTACACTAATGCAAAAGTCGTGCATAAATTACCCGTTTGATGTTTGTAAGAGGCCAGGGGTGGTTCCTGTCGTCAAAAGTTCAGAGGGAAATCAACCGTGGAGCAAGGAAAATGATGAATTGTCGAAAGAATTGCCACTCCCCATTCACAGAATGTCCGCCATCAAAATTAATTGCAATCTTTTTGTTGAAGAAAGCAGTGTGTTATCTTCTGACCAGTGCGTTAAAATTTGATTTAGCAACCTTTTGTGATTCTTTTTATGTGCTGCTCAGTGGATCGTAAAAGCGCTGTCGAGTCAGTGAAGTCGACTCTGGGAAGGCAGGGCATCAAACTTTGGTTGTTGCTGCTGTCAGTTATCATTGCTTAATTGTTGCTGATTCATCATATATAGACTAAGAAATAGATGTGCAACATACAATACATGTACATGTAATAGTATGTACAAACGTCTCAATACACTCAGCCAATACAGAATAGATCTCCAATACTTCTCAATATAGTACAATTTTAAAATCACTAGGCAGTCCCATGCCATCAACAGCACGGCACATGCAGCAAAATAAACCCAGCGGGAATACAATCTAAATCAGAAATAAAAGGTTAATCTGTCTACTTTATTGCATGGAGACCAAAATATCACGAAAATATTGCTTTGATTTTTTAAAGCAAATAGACAATCTTTTGCCTGGAGGAACATTTTTTGGGGTTTAGGATACAATGATCAAGTTTTTCAATTTGGCCTAAAGTGTGTGTTTACCAAGTTTATTTTTTATCAAATGGGAGTACCGCATTTATTGTTTTAAGAAGTAGCAAAAGGGGGCACTACTCTACACTTGATTACCAAGATGAGGGTACACGATAAGGCCACTTTTGTAAGGATGAAATGTTATCAACGGCAAAAGTCGTCAAATTGCCAACCAGTTATAAGGATTTCTCCCCACTCAGGGAGCATCCATTTACCAACCAGCAGTACATTTCCCTTCAATTGAGTTTATTATGCATATAAATGGCATACATTGTTGCATGCAATGAACCAACCCGACATGCCGAAGGGGCCATTTTCCAATAACATAAAAGTGTTCACAATAGCATGAGACTTGAGCATTTTTAATGAAGACTTTGTGTACAGAATACATACACGATAATACAGGAACATGATGTTCACTGTAATATGCAATGCAAAACGTAATTGCCAAAGTTTGCTCGGTTTTGGAAGTCACTTGAGATGAAAGCACATCACAGTCCCGCAAAGGATGGTACACAGTGCTTACATCATCTTATAATGTTGTTGTGTTGATCATACTCAAGTTGAAAAATTCTCAGTTGTTGATTAACTATTCATTCAGAGTGGTTTAGGGTTATCTTTTTGGTATGGAAAGGAAGGTGAATAAGGATAAGGTGGACACCCCGCTGCTGAGACCAACTTACAACATGATAATTGGTTAATTTTCTGTCAGGGCACATACATAATTTGTGTGGTATCTCGTATGACCTGCAACTTTGTCTGAGGGCAACCTGTCTAAATATTGTTTGACATTTTGTCTGACAAACAAAATAGCATTTTCAAAAATGCCTGAATATTTATTTGACATAGTAGCTTCATAGTAAGCCTTTTTAATGAATAATAAATAATTCTCTTTGTTTCGTGATCCATTTGTGTATTAGAATAACAATTGATTAACAGAAGACCTTTTGTATAAACGTATCGCCCCCATTTAAAACTGTCAAAATGTTCAAACGCCACCTGGATTAGCTTCAGGTGAACTGTCATCATTCATACAACATTTCTAGTTAATTCTCTTCAATTATTTAAAGTGTGAATGCTCGTGTTTGATTTTCATACAGCTAGTATAAATAAACACCAAGAACCTAGACAGATTATTGGTTATGCTTCGAGGTATTTTTCAATGCTTCATGATGAAATGTACAAAGCGAAACTGTAATCGACAGTGATAGAATATGAAAGAATATCACCTCCTCGGCTGAGGTAATCAGGGGTTCTTAGCAATCACTCCCTATATACGCCACCGCCCACAAACTTTTGTGTGTGGTGACGAGTGAGCGCTGGTACTGCAATTTAGACCAAGATCTTTGTTGGTTCATTTCTAAATGCAGAGGAGTTTGTCACATGGAATGGTATACACACACTTTATAATTGAGAGCATAATGATAACCCTGTGAGTTCTAGCTCTCGAGTTGGAGACACAAGTCTGCCCTACACTCACAAAATCCATTATCATTAAACATTCTTATCTTAATGTGAAATGTTATCTTGTAATTTCAACACTTTTGATACTGTCATTTTTGAAATGCCACATATTTAGAGGTATGTGATTTTCTTAGGGAAGTTTCTACATCACAGAAGTGCATTTCCACGATGCACCAAAAATTAGAGGGGACATTACAAGACCAATGTACTGCTTCCACACCACAATCAAGATCAAGTGTCATACACCTTGTATCAACAGTTGGGACACTTTCTGATTCAGACCACTTAATCACAAGTGGCCATGTTTCAGGTCTCAATTTCAAACCTCACCATCTCAAGTAGAGAAATCTGGATCAAGTGACGTTCATGTCAACAGACCACCTTTATCATTCTGACTGATCAAGAATTTTGAATTCATAACACCACGGTGGTTTGATATTCGATTGCCTACGTTGCTGTGCTTTTTTAAAAGTTTGAAGAATTTGAAAAGCACAATACACACTCCAGCCTTTCAAGCGCTACAGAAGAATATCTGCACTGAATCCTTCCCATTCTTTGGACAATTTTTGTCATGTCTGGTGACAAGTTTATCAACATCCTGAAATCTGAAAACAAGGGACCTAAAATTATCTACCGGTACCAAGGCAACCCTGAACAATGGCTATTGTTTCTGATTGACTACAGACGTTTTTCAACAACACCCTGTGTATGGATATTACCGTAATATTATCAACTGAGTCGTATGAACTGCTAAGCTATGGATTTGTAATTCTTTTGGCCGCCACTATGACAGAAACTCCCTCTGAAGGGTTGACATACTGAGCAGCTATCAGACAGAAGCGATACTTGATAGGATACTCCCAAAACCAGTTACATCATGAACAAGAAAAGGACATCGGAGCGATGTCTATGGTTTCCGATGATAAGTTACTACTCTAGAGCTAGTTATCTGTGACCTTGACCTCTGACCTTGAGAAGTATCGCGTAACTGGAACAGGGATCCTTGATTAAACAAATAGGGGATGGTTAATGCAGGCTTCTAATTAGTTTTCCCCTGAAATTCTGAGTAGATTTGCACTTTAGAACTGTTTGACCTTGACCTCTGACCTTCAAGGTCATTGTGTAATCTGAAAGCTCATCCTTGATAACCTAGGTGTAGATGAAGGTTTTAGGCTTCCACCATCACCAGGTTCTGTCTCATGTTATTTGTGATNTCAACTTTTGATATGTCAATTTCACCATGAACCAGGTATCGGAGACTGGAAATTTTCATTCCATCTTGTAGCTCAGGTCATGAAACCTGGGGGTAGGTCACATTTCCAGGTCTGTAGCTCTTGCAGGAACAAAGTTACAGGTGTGACAGACTGAACAGACAGACAGATACACACACACACAGACAGACAGACAGACAGACACCACGACCAAACACTATATGGTTTCCGATCTTGAGATCGGAAACCATAATTAATTTAAATCTGGGAAACGGCCAAATAAGGGAACATCTGCTTACTTTATTCAAAATGGGTTTAACCAATGATTCATGGTACTATAGCTAGTGTAACTAATCACCCTTCTTCAGGGTGCTAAATGCAACACCATGGGGTGTCTATTGGGCAAATACCCGAAAGCTTGTTAAGAGTTAGGGACATCAAGGCAAATAAAACCCTTTGTTAGCATGTGACATCGTTAAATTGTACACAGGAATGGTGTGTGTAAGGAATGAAAGGGGTATGTCATTAAATTTGGGGTTAGACGGGCATACATGTATTAATTTGAATATATTCTAGTTTAAAGAAGATTTCCATGGCAAGGAATTTGCCTCTTCTCTTGATCAACAGGTGTGCTGAATTTTATTGGAAGAAACCATCAGGGGGCTTTTCTTATCAAACTTAGCCACTTAAATGTTGGAATTGACAAAATTATGACCTAAGACGACCAAAACACATGTTTCCTTCATCCTATAATTAGTGTGGTCAATAAATCATATATCAAGAGGAACATCAGACGTGACAAAAAAACCAGCGGGTAATAAATACAGTGTCTGGTATGTGAATTTTCGATCTCTTTCAAAGTGATCACAAAGCCTTGTACATCACTGTTGAAAAGTCTATTGGAAATCTTTTTAACACTTTAGAACACGCACAAACAATAGCTACACATAGCGAAAACTAGTACCTAACACTTGATATCAATCATGCTTGCAACGCTTTATCAATTTTCTTTATGAGCACCAACAAATTGTATGCAATTCGCATTTCAGTGCAACATAAGCGGCTTTCAAACATGAAAAGAGATTTATTTCTAAACGGTCCCATGGGACAGAACAGTAAATTTACACTTGAATGCCGTCGTCGGTCACAGTAGGTGGTGATACCATCTTTGTAAGGAGGTACAATCCACAACGACATTGACATTGTATGGATGCGACAGACACCAATTATGTTTCTCTATTAGTGTAATACATGATGTACATGCAAGGGGCAGTGCACCATGGTATTATGTTACAGTAACTTCCTGCGGAGGTGACAAGTTCTGACCTTCAACCATTGGAGTTTTTGCAAATGAAAAATTCCATTTGCAAAAACTCCAATGGTGAAGGTCAGAACTTGTCATGGGTCCTGAAATTGTAGGCTACTACAACACTTTTTGTCGGCCAGACCAAATAAATATCGAACTATCTTTCAAACCCAGTGTATACAATTTGACCAACATTTGTCCAAACTTTCTCACAGGTATTACACAGCAGGTACAAACTCTTGCACAGCAGGAGCCATATACCCCTGTAGACAAAAATGGCCACTTAAACCCCTATTTAGGCCCTCGGCCTATGACTTCTGATAAGGTGCATGAGACATGACAGAGCAATTTGTATACATATTGTTGAAGGGAAACTTTGTGAAAAAATCTGTGATTTTTGGGGAGGCCTTGCCGGAACCTGAACGTTGGCTTGTTCCTTGAAGAGGGTAGCATTGTGCTGGGATTTCTTTGCAATTTTCTGATCCAATAGTCTCTAAATATTTGAATGGTCAATTATCCACTGGCTTACCAATTATTTCATAATATTTAGACCGTATTATTTCATAATTGATAAGAAAGGCTATCAGATGTATATAATGATAATTTTGGTGACTTATGATCGAGACACTGGTTAAAATCAGTAAACAAGATCAACATGCTGATATTCATACCTACAAACAAAGTAATGTTTAATCTAGGATTTGAAGGAAAATGATACATGCGCGGGTTCCATTGCATTGCATGTAATCCAATTATCAATGCACGTTTTCCAGGCACATACATGTAGGCCTGGAACAAAGTCCAATTCTAATGCTTTGATTCTAATGTCATTTGATCTGTGTTGGAAATAAAGCAGTTATTTGGGTATGGATAAGAAGTGAATTCCAGAACAGTTGAATATAAACGAAGGACTATCTTTTGCTTTGGCACTTTATCATCAAGTTGACTTTTGATAATGGTTTGTAAACATGATATTTATTTTTGCTGACATAAAAGTGACAAATTTTATGGCTAACTTCATGGGATAGTGTCCTATAGGGCTTGGTGTGGTGGTTTGGACATGGGATGATGGCTAAGTACCAAATATGTTCCCCACTCTCATAGTGCATTTCATCCTGAGGCAGACATTTTCATGTTTTTATTTTTCAAAAACAATATTTTACTTAAATGTCATTTCGATATTCTTTTGTGTTTTCAATATCCTGGAATCCATTATAACTTCTGTTTGACTGACTTAAAATATAAAATCAATTTACAATATAGGGAACTTGTAGGTATTCACTGAATTGGATATGGACAGGGAATACAACCACCTGCTCCTTCCTTATGAAATAAGCTAAATTGGTAAGAAACCAGCTGTTCTCTGCATTTTGGGGCTGAGGGGTTTGTTTTTTTAAGCCTCTCAGTATAAAGAATGCATGAGGCTATTTTACCTGGAGGCACTATGAGTGCACTTTGGGGTTTTGTTTTTGCAAGGGTTCAGTAAAACACTATGTACCAAAGTGTACACTGTATTATGGGCTTCAGTACGTTTAAGGAGAATGTACTGGGAAAGGATGTGATTATTAATGCATGGAGAAACACCAAGAATACCTGTCAAAGTAACACGCATGGCCGCACCTATGTCAGGGATACGAGAGGGCCAGAAAACATTTGGAACTTGTCAACGAATATGCCACATGACATTAACCATGTTAACCCTGAGGGCGACCACATGTAGCCTATGTATACATGTAGGCGTACAGCCTGTGTCAAAAATTGAAGTGTGATGGAAAATACTTTCCAAAGGTTGGCCTGCTTGAAATATAAACATTATGCATTTATGTGAAATTAGTATGTAACATCCTTTGTTTAAGAGAATGAAAAACTTAAAACTAATTTTCTTTTTTTTTAACTTAAGAGGAAAATTTTATGAGCAGCAGCATCAACCATAACTTCATTGTATTGCATCTGATACTATACATTTGTAATGCCGACTCATGACTAACGCAAGTCCCCACAACAGTGCAGAGGTGAGGTAACGCCCCCTTGCCAGGTGACTCACCCTGCCATTCTCAACACGACAGCAGGGTTCCCAGTGCTGACAAATCTGTCCTCTGTGCCCTTGTCCAGCAGGTTTTGAAGGATTAGCTAAAGTATTGTTCAAGGACAATCCAACCAAAATGAAAATAAAATACAATAGTTGGGAACAATACCCTTTGGCGATGGTATTAAGGATTTCACAGAATTACTGAACAAGATTTATTAAGAGTACAAGTTGTGGGGGTTGTATATGCTGTGACTTTGGCAAATGTAGGCTACCTCCCTATTAGGAACAGAACCCTTACACTGAGTTAAAAAGATAAAAGACCATGTTAAAAAATACTGATAATTGATTTACAAACTGCATAGCAATAATTTGATAAAGGGACAAATAATTCAGTGTGATTTTGGCAACAAACTTACATGTATCCTCGTCCCTACCAGCATCCAAAATAACTGTGCTAGTCAAATACAAAAGCCAGCAGATGGGAAAAGGCCCTGAGGGGGGTAGCAACCCTCCACCCTTATTCTCTCAAGATGAAAGGATTGACATTATAGTCAGGACAAAATTAGAGTCTGAAGGGAAAGGGATCGAAAGGGACACCTGCTGGTCGAATTGGGTGCCTATGGGACCCCTCCCTGGACATTGAACAAGTCCAGGCTGCTGAGCCGCAAGTCCTCCCAAATCATCCCAACAAAAAACCCTGACCAGTTCCAATATAAAAACATATGATACAAAGAGAAAGAACCTACAATTTCTTCTGTGTTTTTGTTTCATTTCCCCAGACAGCGTTCATACAATTAGCCTTCCCGCTAAACAATCCAGCTGATTTAAAAATGTTTATTTCTCTAAATATACCAAAGGCATAAAGAGAGATTATTGTGCTGTATGCAAAGGATCCTTTTGTCCGCACATCTATATGCAGTACAGCGAGATTCGATTTTAGAATTATAGCCGACATGTAGATGTAGCCTATATAATCAAACATAAGCTTTTTTGGCTCGATCTTCGTAAAAATGCGATTGAAATTATATTTCATGCACTTTGGATAAGTGCCGCATATACAAAAATGTAGTTATGCACAGAAAAAAAAGTTACTGACAAGAACATAGGTTTTCAGAGAACAGAAAGTTGTCAAACTTTGAAGACATGATCGCTTTTGGGCATTTGATCTAAAGTCAACATATGAACCAGGTCAGAAGTACCACTCCATCACATTGGGTTTGTATTTAGTGTCAATTTCAAGAGGTCTTTACCATGGGTTAGACTGGGCTGGACTTAGGGCCAGGGGTTGGACCACCATCTTTGCCAATGCAAACTACCGGTAACCCCCAACGGCCAGCCCAAATGGACGAGTGCAAGAGAGAAGATTGTTTGCCTACTCTGAAGGACCAATTCTCATCTTACCTTAGACAACAGGGCAATTAGAATGAAACTTATTCCACGTTTGATCATCGGTCAAGCAGGACTTGAAGATGGTTGATTTGCAGATAGAGACACTTAAATGTCCCAATTTGTCTCAATATCAAGACTTGAAAACATCATAAAATGTCAAGTTGCCAGACAACTGCCTACTACTTTGGTGACTTACGTCCATAAGCAGAAGACTTCTGTAAATAGTGTTGCGCAGAGTTGAACTTCATAAAAGTTTGAATTCGATAACAAAATAGAGATCTAAAATCCTATTCTGATCCAACTGAATCAACCACTTTTAAATCGACACATTTCCAGATACACATGGTAATCATACATGGATTTCATTACATCGTATTTAGTACATTCCTGAACTTGAAAGATTTCAAGTGTGCAACATTTGTTCTGGACAAGACTTAGATGTTCAATGACACTTCCGATGCAGTCATGGACACTGCAGTCAGCTGCACACTCAGAAAGTACATGAACACGAAACCCATATAATGGCCATTTTATAGACAAAATCCTGAACAGACATAACATCCAATGAATCAGAAGGTTTTTGCATCATAGTTTATCAACAGTGCATTATATAGCCCCATAAAAATACCAAAATATGTAATTCTCAAACAGATGGACTGGAATTCGCAGACTCGTGGAGCCAATGACAAATCTGTCAGGATGTTTCCCACCGGGAGTTCTTTTGCCATGGAAACATATGTGGGCATGTGACATTTCAGAAAATCAGTGGTCCTCCACAGGTAGACCTATATCAGACAAGATGGGGAATCATTCAAGATCAAACCAAAGACACAAAAATATCATTTTTTCATGCTTTCAAGAAGTGAATTCAGTGGACCGCTGTAAGGGATCGTCTCCAAATTGTTTTCGTTTCAAACGCATTTCAAACGTATGTCAATATCGTTTGAAAATCGTTTGAAATTTTTATACTCCAACGAAACTGAAGTGATTTTCCAACGATTTTCCAAACGGTTTTGAAACGAATTCTCCCCAAACGAAAACCAAACGGAAAGTACCAAACGAATTCCGCAACGAAGTGCAAACGTTTTTGTTCCCAACGAAAATGAAACGATTCATGCACCGAATGAAATTCAAACGTTTTTAGCGCCGATCAGAATGCAAAATGTTTTCATGTCAAACGAAATGCAAACGTTTCTTGTGCTTGGAAGAAAACGTTGTTCGTTTGAAACGCATTGGAACGTTTGTCTCGCTCGACAAAATTCTAAAACGTTTCTCTGAAGAAATCAAACGAATATTTCGTTTGGGATCAAACGAAATTGCAACGAAAATGCGGGCCATGTCAAACGTTTTTCAAGCATGCAGTTCTCAAACGAATTTTTTCGTTTCAATTTCGTTTATGAAACGTGGTTTTAAATTCGTTTCAACGAATTCCAAACGTTTGTATTTTGGAGACGATCCCTAATTTCATGAAACAAGTCCGTGCTGCTACATCATGATGACCTTGAGGAGCACTGCAGAGATGATCGGCTATGCGTCATCAACAGGTATTCTTCCTTGCATGAAAACTGGTAAGGATTAATCAACAATCCATTCATCACAAATGAACTGTTTGTTCTGAACAGAAGGGTGCCAGGCATGTGACCAAAGTGTTGATATGGCATAACTGCGAGGGGTCATCTTTTGGATCAATCCACAACAAAGAATACAAGCAGGACCTGCAACAGCTGCCATAGAGCAGCACATGATGAAGTCTACCACATGAAGAACCTGCGAACTACTGCCACTATGAGGCACCCTGAGTGGTGGTTGTGACTCATTTTTATTTAACTGCGTCAAGGATGTCTTTGACGCATTGCTTTGCTCTAACGGCTTGCAGCACCGATCTGCACGACGAAGTCAAGCATGTTCTACATTTTGTTTTGTGCAGGGGGTGGATGATGGCCAGTGTGCAGTACCTAATGCCTGGAGTTCAAAAAGAAAAGCTAATGACAGATCCAAACCGATCAAAGAAGGATTATTCTAAATTGATCTCCTCACCTGAACTTTGGTTGTCTTTGGTGTTGCTACCCTCTTGTCCACAGCCACAACCTCCACAACGAAGTTCTCAAATCCAGTCTCTCTGTCCAAAACTTCTGCAGTGCTGACGATACCATTTGACGGATGCACCTTGAAGTATCTTGGCTGATTTATTCCACCAGAGGTTATCGAAACGATGTAATACCGAATCAGTCCCCTGTTACTTCCAGGGTATGATGCAGAAACTCTGGTAACGGAGTGATCAGCAGGCGAGTTCTCTGTCACAGTCGCGTCGTAACGAGACTGTGAAAATTTCGGTCCACCGTCGCCAGGCATTATTACGGTGAATTTTGATTCGGTTGATTTTCGACCCAGTTGGTCACCTGCGCCCTGATCTCTTGCAGTGATAGTCAATTCGTAAGAAAGTACGTTTTTCGGCACATTGGTTCTTAGATAGAGGTCACCGTTGATCTTGTTGAGCGTGAAAGTGTTCGAGTCGCCACCTGTAATCTCGTACGTCACGTTCGCATTTCTACCAGTGTCTGCATCAATGGCCTGTATTGTTGTGACCTTTGACCCTGCGACAGACGACAACGGCATAAGGCATGCGTCCATGGAAATGAACTCGGGAGAGTTATCATTGAGATCCATCACGATGATGTTCACCATCTTTTCGGCAGATTTCCTCAGCGTTACAGGTTCAGCCTGATCTACAGCGATGACCTTCAGAACAAAACTGTCCTCCTTCTCACGATCAATCACTGCATTGGTTTTAATCCAACCTGTAACAGCATCAATCTTGAAATGTTTACCAGGAGGATTTTCCTGTATCAGCGAGTAGCGTACTTTGCCATTTGAGCCAGAGTCTGGGTCGTTCGCTGTCACTTGCACAATTGGTGTGTTCACAGCAATTCCTTCTTGAATCTGTCGACCAATCGGATCAGAAGGAAATGCTGGCGGATTGTCATTATAATCGATAACGTTGATTGTAAAACTGATGGTGGAGGAGAGACGAGGATTGCCATAATCCGTTGCCGTGATGTTCAAATGGAATTTTGGAGTGGCTTCATAATCCACCTTCTTCGCCAAGTAGAGTTTGCCAGTGTTCGCATCAAGGTTGAACGTCCCGACTTGATTGCCTGTTGATATACCATAACTAACAAGAGCGTTACTCCCGAAATCTTGATCAGTTGCCGAAAATGTAGTTATGAGTTCACCAGGACTAGTAGTTTCTGGTAAGTCAGCTAGAAGTTGAGATGGACCGAAGACCGGTGTATTGTCATTGTAGTCCAATACCTTGATGCGGACTGATGCAGTTGCAGTGAGAGGGTTGACAGGGGCCTTGTCCTGCGCCGTGACTTCAAGTTCATACAAGTCCTTTGTCTCACGATCCAGCTTCCCAACTAACTTAATCTGCCCGGATCCTTGATTGATGTGAAATTTGTTGTCCTCGTTACCTCCGGTAATTGTGTAGAAGATGAAGCCATTTAGTCCGCTGTCAAGATCATCAGCATGGACTTTCACAACTTGGTCTTCCAAATCAGCATTTTCGTACATTGTATCCTCGTACAACTGTTGTGTGAAACGTGGCCTGTTATCATTACGATCTTGAATAATGACCTTGACAGTGGCTTGTTCCTGTTGGCGGACGCGCCCGTGATCCATTGCAATGACAGAAAACTCCACAAAATCCTGTCCTTTGACACGCAGCATTTCCTCACGATCAAAAATCTTCTCACTAACAATAACACCACTCGTGGGGTTGATCTCAAAATCTTTGATACCCTTTTCGATCATATACACGATCTCCTGATTCCGACCAATGTCACGATCCGAGGCAGATACTGTTCCAACTGAAGTTCCGACGGCAGAATTTTCTGCAAGGTACATGGTGTAGGATCGGCTGGAAAATTCTGGTTTATTGTCATTGGCATCAAGAATTTGAATGATGATGCTAGCAGTGGAACTGCGTGGTACGGTGCCTTTATCCACAGCCTTCAGCACTAGTTTATACATATCCCTCTTTTCTCGGTCCAAAGGCTGGGCGACATAGATATAGCCATCCGGGAAAATACCAAACTTGTTGTTAACATTGCCTTCAATGATACTGTAGGCAACATCACCATTTGGTCCATAATCTGCATCACGAGCGCTGACAGGATAAAAACGTGTGTTGACTTCAAGAGCTTCAGATATTGCTATTTCATATTTATCCTGGGTGAAGGTTGGGGTGTGGTCATTAACATCTTGGACAGAGAGTCTTACTTGCATCGTGGACGACTTTTGAGGTGTTCCACTGTCAACCGCACTGACTTGCAACTGGAATGACCTCTTTGTTTCGATTACCATTGGTTTGTTCAAGAATATTATACCAGTGTCCGCGTCGATACCAAACGCATTATCAGGGTCTTGAATCAGTGTGTACTTCACAAGGGCATTTGCTCCCTCGTCCCTATCAGTTGCATGAGCATGGTACACCTCATGTCCTACTGGCCAGTTCTCCATGACAACCGCATCAGCAGACAATACACCAAACTGTGGTGCATTATCATTCTTATCCTTGACCATGATCTTCACTGTTGTTGACCCGAACAAAGAACCTGCCTTGGCAATAACTTTCAAAGAAAACTCCTGATGTTTTTCCCTGTCTACTTTCTTGTTGGTAAAAATGTTCCCGTTAGCAGCATCAATTCTGAAAATCTGGTCTGGATCTCCACTGCTAATGGCATACACTATGGTCCCACCACTTTGCATGCTCGATGCTGTGACCTTCCCAACTTTGATTCCGATTGCAGGCGTCTCATTGTCACCATCTTCAGGCACAGGAAAAACATAAGAAGGTGGTGTAAAGATTGGTGGAGTAGCCGACTTGTCAATGACCGAAACTTCAACTGTAGCTGGAGCAGGAGCTACCAAACCACCAGTGTCTTTGGCACTCAAGTGGATGGTGAACTTGGCCTTTTCTTGCCGGTTCAATGGTTTTGTTGTTGTCAACAAGCCTGTGGAACTATCGACAGTAAACTTTCCATCATCACCGTCCGTGATTGAGAAGATGATGTGAGCATTGTCTCCATTATCCAAATCAGTTGCCATCAATTGTTCGACACTCGTCCCAGCGGGCTTGTTTTCCACAACAGTTGCGAAGTAGTTACGAGGGTAGAAGATAGGGGGGTTATCATTGATGTCAGTTACGTTGAGATACACAGTTGCCGTGGAAGAAAGTGATGGATTGCCTCTGTCCTTCGCCTTGATTTTGATGACGTAGAAGGAGACAACTTCCCTATCCAGTGTAATTTTAGTTGTGAGACGACCAGTCTTGCTGTTCAGAGAGAAAGTGTTCGGGTAGTTATGGTTGACTTCAGGCAACAGGGAGTAGTCCACAGTTCCATTGACTCCACCATCATTATCTACAGCAGTTGCAACAATGATTTCTGTTCCAGCAGGAAGACCTTCTGTTTTAGCGATGTTGAAAATAGACTTACTGAAGGTTGGGACCATATCATTTTCATCGAAGATGTTAATCGTTAGTTTGGTGAAAGATATGTGCGGCCGTGACCCATAATCCATAGCAGAGATGTTCAAGGTAAACAACGAGCGGCGTTCACGGTCCAACAGCTTGGCAGTTGTGACAAGTCCTGTATCCTTATTAATCTGGAACCAACCAAGACCATTGCCAGAAACGATAGCATATCGCAACTTACACTGGCATTTTTCGTTGAAATCGGTGTCATTATCCGTTGCAGTGATTCCAACTACGAAACTTCCCACTTGGACAAGTTCGCTCAATTCCGCATGGTAGCTGCTCTTTTGAAACACTGGTGCATGGTCATTCACATCGTTGACCTTGACTATCAGGAATGCTGTTGAGCTTCTTGGTGGCGTACCCTTATCCGTGGCAACCAAAGTCAGATTGTACTTGTTGATCTTTTCCCGATCCAGTGACTTCCCGGCAACTTTGACAACATAATGTGTCATGACGAGTTTGTCCAGGCGAAAATGACCCAGCTCGTTTCCTGCAGTAAGGTCCAGTGTTGTCTCCGCATTCGAACCTGCGTCGCCATCAGTAACGGTGACGAATGCTGCGATATCACCATCCTCTGCACTCTCGTCGACGGCAGCAACATCTAGACCACCAGCATACTGAAACTTGATGACAGGACTGTGGTCGTTTTCGTCATTCAAAGTAACACTGACTCGAGCTCGCCCGACCAAAGATGCTGAACTTCCAGATCGGTCAACGTCTCTTGCCTGCACATTTATAACACAAGTGCTGATTTTCTCAAATTCATTACAAACCGTCAGCGGCGGTTTACAAGACTTTGGACAGTCCAGTTTCTGCTTTGTTGTGATCACACCAGTCAGAGAATCAACAGTAAACATGGATTCATCATCGATTGAGTAAATGATATCAGACTTGATTCCAGTATCCAAATCAGTTGCACGAACTTGTATCACAGGCGTTCCAACAGGCGCACTCTCATTCACTCTCGCAGTGTAAAAACTAAGATCAAACTTGGGCGGATTGTCGTTTATATCAGTAACAGTGATGTTAATCAGCAGGTATCCAAACTTGGGCGGTGTACCTTTATCCTGGGCGGAGATATTCAACTGATATGAGTCTTTTTCTTCATGATCTAACTTCTTCAGGATTTTGATGAAGAGAAGAGGATTTGTATCATTAGCTGCAAGTTGGACAGCAAATTTTCCTTCTTGGTTGCCTGATACAATTTTGTAAGTATCGACTGTCCCATTGTCACCAAGATCAGCATCAGCTGCCATGTCTAAGATATTCCAAGCACCAACTAGCGCAGTTTCTGGGAACTTGACTTCAATACTCTGATGCGGGAATACTGGAGCATTGTCGTTGATATCCTTGACGGTGATATAGACTTCAATCGGATACACAGGATGACTGCTAAGCACCAAGAGATTAATTCGATCGCTGGATAAAGCCTCGCGATCTAAAGTCACATTCGTTCGAATTTCACCCGTTGTTGGATCTAACGTAAATTCTTTTGGCTGCTGATTGAATTTATATGTAAACCCTGATTTGATTGGAAGGACACCGACAAGAGTTCCTGGAGGTTCGTTTTCATTTATTGTGAAATTAACCCTCTCATCTGCAAATCTAGCTGCGCCTTCTATGTTTCCTGGGCCCTGTCCTCGGGCAAATGTGAATAAAAATAACAGCAGTGTCAGTTGTAAAAGGAGTTTACTGCAAGTCCTCATGGGCTGTTGACAGTTCCTAGTCCTTGGGATCAAACAACAGGTACACCCAATAACCTGAGCTCTCGGTGGCAAAAGCTGCCTTACCTTCTGCATAGTGTTGTACACTGCAACTCTCATCTTTCTGGCAGACGATTCAATGTAATAAACAGTAACAGGTGACACAACTATGTTTCCACATATTCAGAAGTAGTGACAAACGAACGGCTCCATATCAAAACTGAATGAAAAGGAAACGACCAAACCCACACGAAATCCTCAGCGAGTTCCAATTCCAGTGCTGCAGATAACACACACAGTCAACACTACTTGCAGGTGGTTTGAAAAGCTTGTAAAATCAACTAAAACTGTATACTTCCCTCACGAACTCTTAAACGGAATAAACACGGTTATCTCCTCTTAAGATCGTAATAAGCCATCCTTGATCATTTTATCCGAACAAATTCGAGTCATTTTGAAGAAATTGGCCAATTTTAGTTGTCGTCTGCCTACCCGTGTCACTACAGAAGCCCGTTCTCGCCAACGCTGTGTGTGACGTCACTAAAACTCCGCCTGTGTTGGGAGTTGATTGGCACTTCTCAATACAGGTGTCAATGGGTTGTGTCTGTGTTTGCCGTGCCCAAATACTTGGGGGTAATTAGTTGTAGAATAAGCAACCAGTTTTCAGGGATTTGTAAATGAAACTGCGGGATATTTCACAGTTTTTATTCCATTAAGTATTGGCTGTGCAGTGGATAATACACCATAACACAGCCTAATACTTATGATCAAAGGGTGGAAGCAGATCCACTTTGACTTTACTTTTCATGCATGGCATGTTTTCCCCAAAGGTTAAAAAGATTTTATTGAAATATTCAAATGTACCAAATTACTAAATTCCTCTCCCCAAAATGATGGTGATAAAATACCTTGTAAATGGTAAAATAATACTTGGAGAAGTAGGCCATCTTGGAGGTTAGAAGCAAAATGCAAAATGCCTACACTGCCCCCTGGTGTTTGATTGTTACACTACTTTATTCCCCCTATTTGCAACATCAGGAAGGGGTGGGTGGGTCACTTCGTGACAGCATGGAGGTACATGTATAATCTTATTTTATACCTCCATGGTGACAGGAGGCCAGTAGGGTCCTAATTGCGCCATGGGTGCAAGCTACTAGAAAGCAATACGTGTTCTGATGGCATTCTATAGGTGTACCAATCTGCCAGTCTCTCAATCAATCATTTACCAATACATCAATAATCATAATAATGAAGTCAGTATTCCAATACAGGACATAATGAAATCATGTTCTGTTCATCAATACCCTGTTAGAGCAGAGCAACGTTGCACATGATGCATGTGTTCAACAATCTGAGAGGTGCAACAAAATTCAGAGGATACATCCTACCACCATCTAGGACATTGAGAACCTTCCACCATCAATACACGGGAAAGACAAGACAGTGCTCCACAGGCAGGACAAGAAGACACACATGAATCATAATGTATGAGAAAACAGACACATTTGTACATGCAGAGATACATGTACCATAAACAGGTCATGCAGGTTGTCGTCACCAGCTGCTCACATGGAAAGGCATACTCAACACAAACATTTATAGAAGTATTCCAGTAATACACCTGAATCACAGTTGTAGGGTGACAGAGCTAGATCCCAGTGGCAAAGCCAGGTCTCTACTGTGACCTTACAACTGCAATTTTAGTGAATGTGAACATGTATAACCATAACAATCAGAACAGAACATTTACAAATATACAAATTTTATTACTGCTATAAAGGCATTTACAAATTCTGATC